>CANSZD010002088.1:600000-897500 GCA_947648045.1 Beta corolliflora
GGTCTGCACCAGACGCAGAGCCTTGCGCCTAGCGAACGGCGTTGTGCCTAGCGCAGGCTCCCGCGTTTGGCGCAGCGTTTTTCGATGCATTTTTTTACGTATTATGTTGTTAAGGGAAGAATATTTTCTGAAAATCTGAATTTGCTTCATTGATGAGAAAATCCAAAAAAATAAGAATATTTGTGTTCCCAAAGAGATTGGATGATGTCATTAGGGTGAGGTCATTAGAGTGATGTCATTAGGGTGATTAAGGATGAGAAAAATCAGATTTTTTGGGTTAAAAATCAGATTTTTTGGGTTAAAAATCAGATTTTCTATTTCTTTGAAACCCTAGTTCATTTCTCTCATTTCTCTATAAATACCCTCCTTTTTTTACTTCAAAACCAAGTTGAGCTAAAACACAACTCAACTTCACTACTTCTCTCAATACTACTCTCATCTTCTCTACTTCCTCCCTCTAAAAAATCTCATTCAAGAAAAAGAAAGTAAAAGTGAGGAAAGTAATTAGTAAGTAAAGAAGTTCATCAAAAGAAAAACATAAAAAAGAATTTAAGTTAGTAATTAAGTGGATTTAGAAACTCACTTAGAAATTAAGAAAATCACAAAAAAAGTAGAAAAATCTACAAAAGGAAGTGCATCATTGAACTAGCAAGGTAAAGTTGAAACTCTTGTTATTTTTTATTATCTTCTAAATCATCTACTAACTTTCTCCTTGTTTCAACTTATCATTTTTTTAATCTTTGGAGTGATTTGGGTATGTAGAAGTCCTAATAGGTTCCCAACCTTAAACCACCCCACTTAGAATAGTCAACTCTAATGGGGAGACTCTTAGGAAACAATGTGATTCTGTGATTTTCCTTAATCAAGTTGTTGTTCATCACCAAAAAATGTTTTCATAAAAAAATTCAAGACAAATTGTGCATAAACATCTCCATAAAAAGAAAATGTGATGCTGTAATTATAATCAGTTTTAATTGCGTACTACATTTCATTTTTGGTCTATATTATCAGAATACTTTGTAGGATTTAATATTTTTCCTATGAAGTACAAGACGTTTCCAGAAATTGAGATTTGTAATTTCTAAAAAAAAAAAATTGTGTAAATAATTAAAAATCATACAACTTTATTGTGCAAAACTGATTTTGTCCAGTACCACATAATCTTGTCTTGCTAATAAAGTTTAAAATAAAATCATTTAGATAAAACTAAAAATATCAAGTTTAAAGAAAACATCAGTAGCGTTTTAAAATTATATAAATCATGTTCATATGAATTTTATACAATTTTACATCATTTTTACAAAACCGTTCATGTAAATCACTAAATTCCAGAAAACTGATTTTATTTTCAGTTAAGAAAATAAATATAAAAGGAACTTCAAAGTATCCAATTCAAGTGAAAACTTCCAGTCTAGTTCCTGAAAGTGTCTAGAATGTTCATACCAAAATGCACTTCAAACTAAGTTCAATAAGTTGTATTTCAAAGAATTAATTTGATAAAGGTCCTGTTTTGACCCGTTTGGGCATAAAATTCACCATAATTCAAGTTGTCACTACAAGCTTGTGAAATTTTGACAAAACATAAAGAACTCACTGACATATCCATAAGTGTATAACATACTCAATTTAATGCTTTCTACAGAAAGTTATGAATTTTAAAAGTCAGTACAAGAACAAAAGTGCAATCTGAAAAATGAAATAAAGTGATTAACTAAAGTTTCACAACAAAAAAATATTTTCATTTCATACCAAAATGTTAATTAAAAATCAAGAAATTTTAAGTTTCTCTTAAAATGACTCATTTTGTCATGTAAATAAAAATCAATAAAAATTGTCATAAAAAATCAAAATCAAAGAGGTTAATTAATCTCTAATTTTCACAAGTTTTACAAATAAACATGAATTCCAAAGCTCATTCAAGGAGATGAAGATCAAGGAGCATCATGGTGAAGATCAAGATTGAAGATTTGTATAGATCATAGAATTTGTACATTTTTGTTGTAATAATTGTTTTTTTGTAAATAATTATTGCATCACTCATTAATAAAAAAACATGGAGATGTTTATGCATAATTTTCATAAATAATTCCACAATTCTTTTTAAGTAAAATGAGCAACCAATATTACAAATTTTGCATGTTAGGTCCAATATATCATAGTATATGAATTAAATGACCCAATTTCAATTAAGAGGTAAAATTGCAAATCTAGCTAAGTCAAATTGTATGATGGTCCATCATATATTTCTAAAATTGTTCTCCATATTCAAATGGATTAATTATATAATTTGACATAATTAGATTGGTAATTATGATATCCGAATTGATTTTAGGCCGTTTCACGTGGCTCACTTTAAATGGCCAAATTCCAATTAGCCAAACACAATCTCCAAATTTGATCTCAAATTGATCATTTCTCTCTAAATGACTTAATAATCTTCAATCAAGATTATTTCTCAAAAGCCTTCAAATTAGGAAGCAAACTTCTAAGACCTCTTGAAAACCATAAACGTAATCACTAATTAAGGTGGTTATTTCCATGCTCGATTAATCGCTAATTAGAGCGGTTAACTCAAACTTTTCATTCAATCACTAATTAGGGTGATTAGCTTGACCTTTCATCATATTTAATCACTAATTAGGGTGATTATCTTAAACCTTGGTTAATCACTAATTAAGGCGATTAACTTAACCCTCTTTATTTAATCACTAATTAGATTGATTATCTTTAACCTTAATAATCGTTAATTAGGATAATTATTCTTCTTATTTAATCACTAATTGGAGTGATTATCCTAAACTTTGAATAATCATCAATTAAGGTGATTACTTCCTAACCTTCATTGTTAATCACTACTCAAGGTGATTATCTTTCCTCTTAAGTTTAGTCACTAACTAGGGTGATTATCTTAACCTCCATTTTTAATCACTAATTGAGGTGGTTATCTTAATCCTTCATATTTAATCACTAATTAAGGTGATTATCTTAATCTCATTTCAATCACTAATTGGAGTGATTACATTATTCCTAATAGATTTGTTTAATTCTATAGGTGAGTTATTCATAATCTGTTTCCTTTTCTTCCCCAATGGAATTGGCCATTTAGGGTGAGACACCAGATCAAACTACGATGGTTTTGATCCATGAGTGAATTCCAATCCCGCAATGATTGGTACGTAATGCAACTTCAGTGCTCAAACCTACCATGTACAAATGATATATTGGTCCTAAATAAAAATGATTGATGTGTATATGTGCAAACTATGTGATTTTTCTTTCTTTTGAATAGTAATGATTACTTTAAAATGGAAAATAACGCATTTAGTAAGAGCCCGTTCTGTAGAACGGAAGAAGCGACGAGTTCCAGACGTTCGCACCTCTTAACCTAAACCCCGAACCCTATCTCATGGTATGAAAGACCAATTTTCAAAAAAGCCTTATCGATATGAAGTCATCATCGTTTTAAATGATATTTCTTGAAATTGATTTTAAAACGATTTATTAAATAAATATGTCCCTATTCAGATATTAATAGGGTGGCGACTTCAAAGTTTTCTAAAACTCATAGTCCAATGAGAGATTTTCGTGGGATTCAGACCGTTAATTAAGACAGTCATAAATCGGATACCACAAAAACCGTCAGGTCTGCGAACCATCATCAATCAGAAAGGCGACAGACAACCGTCAGGTCTGCGGACCATCATCAATCAAAAAGGCGGAGGATTCCGTCAGGTCTGCGGACCATCATCAATCGCGACAGCATAACTCCGACATGAGCCGGACCAGAATAGCTCTACCCCGATATGAGCCGGACCAGAATAGCTCTACCCCGATATGAGCCGGACCAGAATAGCTCATGATACCATTTTCACATATATCATTTCATCTTTGCAAATTTACGATTATTTTGCAAATATGTTTCACATGTCTGTTCCTGAAGCTTTTGCTTATTTTGCAGGTACCGGTGTAACAAAGTGATTTTTGAAAGCAGAGCATCTAGAATCGTTCTTCGTCCCGACACGTATACATTGACTTTCAGTTTTACAAACCTCAGTCAAAGTGGGGGCTTCTGTAGACACATAATCGTGTCTCCCCATTTAGTACCCTATGATGACTAATACCCCGCTCTAATTGGTCCGGATCGAGTAAAGAATAAAGAACGAGCCAAAAATAAAACCTTTTAAGCCCAATCCATTTTCTAACTCTTTTTATTAACCCATTTCCGAAAACCTTTTTTATAAATAGTTTTTATAAGCCCACTTTCCAAAATGTTTTAAAATAGCCCATCTTCGAAACCTTTTAAAAATAGTTTTTATCAAAGCCCAATTTTAAATACCTCTTTTCTAGCTCAATTTAATTAATAGAATTAATTAATTATATTGATTAGTTTTATTAATAAAAATATATTTTATAAAAAATAATCTTTCTCCAAAATGTTTTTAAATATTTTTATCTAACTCTTTTCTAAAATCTTTTTTAATAAGAATCTTTTAGAGGCCTGCTATTATCTTTCAAAAACCTTTTGCAACCCAACTACCTAAACTCATAAATATCCTCCCTAACATAACTCATCTCAACAACTCTCATAACTCACAGCTCACTCACCTTAAAAACCAGGGGAGAAGCTACAGGGGGGACTGACAGGGGCCCGGCCCCTGCAGCCCAACCTCGCGGTCCCATGTATTATTAAAATGGCCCCTGCAGGTTTTTAATATATATTATATTTGTAAGCGTGTTTTTATTTCGCCTATGCGGTGTGAGCGCGTATTTGATTTGACTACCCCATTGTTAAGGTGTTGTTGAAAATTATTTTGAAGTCGCCAACAAGTCTTTAAAGGAAGACTCATAAACCTAATTAGATATTGAAAACTGTAGGGACATCTTAGGCACTTATCCAATGTATATTTCTCCGTCCTGACTCCATAGATGGTCGAAATGAACCAAAGATTGAGTTCGGGGGTGAGGGTACGAATATGGTCATAATGAACCACATTCGCCCAAAACTGGCCTCTATTAAATACCTATTCATGTCAATTTTTATGCAATAAAATAACCATATAATATTTTGAACACCCAAAAAATAATTTAGTCTAGGTTGGTTCAGGAAACACATAAAAAGACTATTTTAATTGACAAGTTATTAGGCAATCAAATTACAAGGAACCCAACAGGTTGTCCAAATTATCTGATTAATATTAGAACAATTATTTAGGTCTTTGATTAGCAATAATAACATGTGGGTGATAAAAAATAATGCATAGAACAATCAGACAAGCATGCAATAATAAATGGAAAAAAAAAAGAGAAATAAAAGGTTAGAATATACAAAAGAGCAATTTTTATATTAAAGATCTACATTATGAAGGAAATCGTTAGTAATATAAAAATAATAGATTATTCAAGGACCCTTAGGATAATATTGTGGCTTGGGTCTGAGAGATTGACAACCTTCGGAACGAGCAATCGTGAAGCCTGAAAATCCAACTTATATGAAAGATTTGAATGTGTTTGTATGTGTTTTGTAGAGAGAATATGCATTTTGTAGAGAGGTTCGTAAGTGTATTCATAATATAAAAGTTGAGTGTTATATGGGGAAAAAACCGTGTTTAATTCGGAAAATCGAAGCCTATTTATAGGGAAAACGAAATTGCGCTTCACGCGCCAGCTACGCCAGGCGCATGATGATGTGTCACGCACAAATCCATGTGTTAGGTGCACATTGGCGCGCCTGACACGACATGCCCAGTAGGAAGCGTACACCTGGTACGCGCTTTGAAAAAGATAAGAAAGAAAAAGATGTGTCTGACACAGAGAAGTGCGCTTGGCGCAGGTTTCTGTATGACACATAAGTCTACGAGGCAGTCTTGTACGCTTGGCACACTGCTGTACGCTAGGCGCACGCTTACGTGGTAGGACACGTGCGCTCAGCGCAGTCTGGTGCGCTCAGCACACGTTGGTGCGCTCAGCGCAACGCCTTGCTTTTGACATATTTTGACAATTTTTTGTTTAAAACACGTTTTAAAGATTTTCTTTTATCTTTTAACTCCGGAAATCTGATTTTACCGAATAAAATCCGATTTTATTATAAAATTATCTTTTTAAAATAAAACAATAAATTATCAATGAATAATTAAATGGCCTTTTCAAAGAGTTGGGCTCAAAAAATTATTAATTATCATGAATAATTAAGTGGCCTTTAAAATAGGACTTCAACACTTTTCGAAATAGTTTTGGGATGGCTCTTCCGACTGCTCTGCCCTTGGGTCGGACCAATTAAGACCGCGGTATATTTCATCATAGGGCCCTTAAATGGGGAGACACGATTATGTGTCTACAGAAGCACCCACTTTGACTGAGGTTCAGGAAACCGAAAGTCAAAGTATACGGTGTCGGGACGGAGAACGATTCTAAACGCTCTGCAGTTTAGAACTGATCTATATACGCCGGTCTCTGCAAAATAAAGTTAGTAGCCATGACAATAACTACAAGCAATATGATTACCTGCAGGAGAAGATGTTAGCAGATAGGTGCAAACAACTCACATAAAGCACATAATGATGCAAAAATGCAAACTTAGACTCTCTAAGGATGCATGAGACGCAATGCACAGATTAAGGTTATGCAAAGCTAAGGAAGATGACACGCCATGCAAGGTCAGGGTTATGCAAGACTAAGATGTATGTAATGCAATGCAAGGTCAGGGTTTTACAAGGCTAGGAGATCTGGATATGTAGAATGAGATAGAATAATATGAATAGAATGATTTTCGAAAATAGTTTTTTAGTAAATAATGGGGGTCCGTAAACGAGGTCCGCATATTACAACTCTTTGGGAGTTTGATTTGGACGAACAACCACATATATAGGAAGCCCCCACTTTGGGTGAGTGTGTCTTGAATTAGGCACCTTGAGCCTGGATTGTGACGCTGAAAGTTGAGCTGTCTTGAATCGTTCAAAGTTCTTAATTGGGGATTCTTCTTTGGGAAGTGATTTAGGCAAAGTCAGATAACGCCATAAACCATGGAATTGTCGAAGAGTCCTTCAAGGACCAAGGAGAGATTTGGATTGAAAAATAAAAAGGTTTAAATTTATGACTCATATAAATGTAGGTGGGAAAAGGCTTCAACGAGGCTAAGTTCAGACTCGAGCCTATGTCGGGATCTAGAAAGAACATGCTCCTGAACTCTATAAAATCAAATTATTAGACATTGACTAATTTATTTTTATTTTAGCGGTCGTACCTCGAGATGAGGATTCCTACGTATCCTTGCGGAATCAGACCATTCGTAGTTCTGAATCTGATTTCTTTTTTATTATTATTTTTTTTGTGCCCTAACTTTTGCCTAGGCCGCACTTTCGGGTTTTCAGCCTAGCGGGCTTGGACATACCTTGGAGAAGGAGTTAGGATTGATGAAAGGTTGAAAGGTTTAAGGCTTGAATTTTTAGGTTTTGATGAAGGCTTAGTTGGTGAAGGTTTAATTGGTTGGGCTAAGGTAGGATCATAGATTTAGATTATATGGGTTAAAGTTTTGATAGATTGAAGGATTTGAATAAAGGGGTAGAACTTGTGTGCAATCCCCCTAGCTTGAATTTTTTCTTTGCCTTTGGCTTTTTCTTGTTTTGCATTTTTTCCTTTTTGTCCTGTGTGTTTTCTTTTGCTTTTGCTTATTTTTTCGCACTTTGATTTTTTTTCACTTTTTTTATTTTTGCCCGGCATTGATTTTTTTTTAAAAAACTTTTTTGTGTAGTAGGGCTTGCACACGAGCTATTGGTTTAGGTATTGAAAGGTTTGAAAGATATTTGTGGAGCTTTGATTTTGAAAGGTTTTTTGGCTAATGGAGATGATGGTTTATGGATGATGGAGGGAAGAGGGAAATAATTTCTGATCCAAAGTATGTCCATTTTTTTAATTTTATCTCTTCATTTTTTTCAGATCTCTTTTTTATTATTATTATTAGTCAAGTTCATTAGGTGATTTAAGTTTCATCATTGAATTAGAAGCATAAATAAAATGATGGAAGGCCAATGAAAATGAAAATGAAAATGAAAATTCAATTATTTTATTATTTGAAAATAAATAGAATGAAGGCTTATTAGAAATAAAAATCCTAAATGACATAGACTCGACAGGAAAGGAAATGAAGGAGCTAGGGGAGGGACTCTCCGACTCAGCCTAGAAAACTAGCGTTAAATGACTAAGCCTCCTGCACTATTGAGACGATTCGCAAGGGGTTGCTGTTGTTGCTGACTTTTGCTGCTGGCGGAATTGGAAGTCTGCCACTATCAACCATATCCTGCAGAGTATTCCTTAAGGCCCAACACGCAGATGTTGGGTGTCCATTCCCTTGGTGGTACTTGCATTAGGCATTAGGGTTCCACTTCTTGTGCCAATTTTCAGGCGTAGGGTCTGGAGTAGGACCGATAGGCTGTATTGCTCCTTTTTTATGAAACCTATTAAAAGCTTATTCTAAAGTCATGCCCAATGGAGTGAAGGTTCTTTGAGGCTTTTGATAACCTCCCTTTTCAGTAGCTAAGGCGTTGACATCATTACCTTTGGAGTTGGAAGGGTTATTGTTACTCTTCTTGAAAGAGTTGTTGTTGTTGTAACCCTTACTTTTCGAGGCTTGGACCTCTTCTTCGATCAGTAGGCCTACCTTATAGATTTTCGTGAAAGACTCTATGGGTTGGAATTTGATGTGATCCCCATATTTGGGCTGCAAGTTACGGATCACCAGTTGGACTTGATCCTCTTGAGATGGCATGTTAGTCATTTGTGCAGCCTTTTCCCTCCATTTGTTAAGGAAGGTGACAAAGTCTTTGTTGGAGTTTTGTTTAGTTAACTCCAACTCACGAAGGCCAATGGGAAGCTGAGTATTATATATATATTGTTTGTGGAACTCTTCTCTGATGTAGTCCCAGTCATTCAGCTTGGTTTTATTCAGTGACCTGAACCACTTGGATGGATGTGCATCCAAGGTTAAGGGAAAGAGATAGGCACTGATGGCACTGAGTTGTTCATTAGTTGAAGCCGAGCCATGATGGCACTGAGCTGTTCATTAGTGTCCCCCATTTCAGATGATGATTCAGAAGAGTTGGAGGATTCGTCTGAAAAGGTTAGGATGCACTTTACGAGTCTGGGAGTAGGTCGACCTTGTTGCCTCTCTGTTGGACGTTCCCAAGTTATAATCTCACGACCTGTCCTGAACAGAAATCGGATGGACCTCGTGAATTTTAAGAAATGACGCTTTCGAAATGAGAAATGGAAATGAGAAATGAGAATGGGAAAATGGAAGAATGGAAATGAGAAATGATTAGAAATGGGTATGATTTTGGACTAGTATGGGCTTGACCATGATGGAGATATGGGCCTAACTAAATTCACATGCAGACGTGGACTGGACTAGACTATGCAAGCAGA
This sequence comes from Beta corolliflora, assembly GCA_947648045.1. NCBI lineage: Eukaryota > Viridiplantae > Streptophyta > Magnoliopsida > Caryophyllales > Amaranthaceae > Beta > Beta corolliflora. The sequence goes on from CANSZD010002088.1 coordinate 609,418, forward strand.
CTGAATGATTGGACGTTGCTGAGTACTAGACTTTGCACTTACAATAAGCAGACTAGACTCAAAGCCGGGTAGACAAATAAAGGTGGTTAGACTTAGGGGATGAACTTTTATAGTCCGAAGACTTAAATTTTATAGTCCAAAGACTGACTAGGGTTTACATATAATGCAAAATAGACCTGGGGAAATTTTATAGTCATAAGACTCAACTTTTATAGTCCGAAGACTGACTAAGGTTTACATATAACGCAAACTAGACCTAGGGAAACTTTATAGTCCTAAGACTGAACTTTTATAGTCCTAATACTCAACTTTTATAGTCCGAAGACTGACTAGGGTTTACATATAATGCAAACTAGACCTAGGGAAAATTTATAGTCCTAAGACTAAACTTTTATAGTCCGAAGACTGACTAGGGTTTGCATATAATGCAAACTAGACGTAGGCAAATTTTATAGTCCTAAGACTGACCTTTATATATAGTCCGAAGACTAACTAGAGTTTACATATAATGCAAACTAGACCTAGGAAATTTTATAGTCCGAAGACTGACTAGGGCTTACATATAATGCAAACTAGACCTAGGAAAATTTTATAGTCCGAAGACTGACTAGGATTTACGTATAATGCAAACTAGGCCTAGGGAAATTTTATAGTCCTAAGACTGACCTTTATAGTCCGAAGACTGACTAGGGTTTACATATAATGCAAACTAGACCTAGGCAAATGAACTGGGCCTAAATGGACCTACGATTTGGATTGGACTAGACCTAGACTTAGATTGGAATAGACTAAGAATAGACTTGGACTAGACTTCACATAAAGATGTAAATGGGCCTAGATTTTGATATGAACTAGACTTATATGGGCCTAAGATCGACTCTAATGCTAGTGAATGTATGAACTCAAATTTAGACGGGCCTCGAATGAATGCAAAATGGACTCTAATGCCTATGGGCCTAAAATGAATGCAAGCGAATTGGGTTTGGTCGATTAGATTACATTAAATGAAGGTGTCTGGACTGGGCTTAGAATTTTCGAAATTCATTTTTCAAAGGAAACCCTTGTTTTTATCTTTTGTTAGGAAAAGATGATAGATTAATTTTGAAGATGTTTTTGAAAATATTGTGTATGATCATGATTAATAAATACATTTTGAAAAAGGTAGAATAGACATGGGTGTAGGATTGAATTTGAAAAAAAAAAGTAGAGAGGGAAAAAAATAGAGATGGATTTCCAAAAAAGAAAAGATATGAGATATATTTGAAATGGAATTTTGAAAATTAGAAGATGTGGACATGTAGATATGAATTCTTATGAAGGAATAGATATAATTTCTTTTTTTGAAGAGGTAAAATGATTGAAGGAAAGAAAGAAAATAAAATATCCTAATTATCCTAGGAAAGGGGGAGGCGTGTATTAGGCCAAGCAAGAGAATGGCGCGCCACTCAAAAGGAAAGTACGACTAACGCAAGTCAATCATAGCATGCAGGTTAGGAAAAGGAGAATGCGCTGAACAGGAAACATGAGCGGCACGCACAGAAAGAACAGCGTCAGACGCAAAGCAAGCGCTGGACGCAGATACGTGTACGCGCCGAACGCACACACAAGCGTGGAACGCAAGGCGACGCGTGTGACGCGGAAGAGGATAAGCGTGGAGTGCAGACGTGCGCGTAGCGCGCAGATTTTTTAGGACAAATTTAATTGATTCGTTCGACAATTGTGACTTGAATTCGTGTAACACAAAACAATTAAAGGCACGTACACTCAAATATGCACAAGTAGGATAATAATATGCAAAGTTCCAACCTAAAGTCCAGTTCTAAGTTTGAACTATGGTCAGGTTTAGGTTAAGGCTGAAAAGGGTCCACGACTAAGAGATTGATCCCACGCTTCGTACCTTTGCTTAAAAAGGTAGCCACGTGTAAGACGCACTCCAGTTCTCAAGTCAGGAACAAGAGAACAATGCCATGGTTGGGTAGGTTTGCTTATGACTAAGATCCAACACTTTCGCTCATGAAGCTTTTTGGAAGGACAAAGCGCAAACCCCCGGGGGTGACCTCACACATAGAACATGTGCTAATGAGGCAAGGTAGATTGTCCTTATGGTGGCTTAAACAATAGCCATGCATATGCAAAACTGTAATGTCATTCTAAGGCATAAAAAGAGTATGAATCATATTTTTCAAGTTTCACCCACTCATTTTAAAAAATAAATTTTTTAAAATCCTCCCCCAGTGAAGTCGCCAAATTGTAGGCGTGTTTTTATTTCATCATAGAGCCCTTAAATGGGGAGACACGGTTATGTGTCTACAATATTGAATTGCTTTTTATATCATATTAATGATCTTGCTTCAATGGTAAAGTTGGTTGGTAAAAATAACTTTTCAACCTGAGGTCATGGGATCAAAACTTTTTTTTTTTTGTTAAAACTCAAAAGTTATGTATTTTATTTGATTATAGTGGCAGTTATGTGCCTTTTATTGTTAATTTATCTTGTGCTTTACCTGAAGTTCTAATGCATGGATGTAGAGGTTTGTTAATGGATAGTATTATGATCGAAATATTGTTGGGAACATAGGTCTTATTAACTTTTACATATTACCTATAACTTAAATTCTTCATTATGAATTTTTTATTCCGTTGATGAAGACATGAAGTTAATTAGCTCATTCAATTTTGGAAAATACTTCTACTACTCAAATACTCCACTGCTTTGGCCTACGGCACTCTGCTGGATGCAATGGGTTGAAAGATGTTGGAGAGATAACTGGAAGCAGAACTTATAGAATGTCTGTAAATTAGAGTAGAAGAATCTTTAAGGCAAGCCCAAGTTTCATCATTCTTATTTCTGAAGAAACTTTTAATCTTCTACTCTAATTTCTCCCCCTAATTACTCTCTTGTAATACCCAATAAAATGGAAATTTTCCAAATTTATTTCATTCTCAATTCACTAATTTTTCATTAATTTTCTTACTTTACCAAAGTTTACATTCAACACTTTCACCTTCCTCTCTCAATAATCTACCATTTACTATTTTTTTCTCAATACTTGAGAAACTATAAATGGCAGATTTTATTTCATTTCTTCCCTAATTAAATTACATATTAATTGCTAAGATTTGCAACATTGAGTAAGACAATTCACTAATTATATTTCATTTTTCTTTTAATCCATTTTCACACATAATTTCCCTTTTTTTAATCTATGAAGTATATCTTATGTTTGTTTTTTGCATTCTTCTATAGTTCTGCTCTTCATGCCTCAAATTTTTATTTGTTAATATGTTTGTTGGGTTTGTATGAAGAGTGAATTCTAATACAGTAGATAAAATTTGTTCTTTAATTTTTTTTATAGATTTATAATATGCTTATTAATAGTTCCTGAGGTGTTTTTGTTTTATTGAAAAAAATTAGGCTGAGACTTGTAAGTTATTATTGCATATATTTTTCGAAGTTATAAATTAGATTATCTTGAGTTTTTGGTGTTTTGCCTTGTAAGAATATCATCATAGTATTTTGAAAGAAATTCTTATTTTATACTAGGGTCCTAATTTTTAAGGTTAGAAAATGGCGCACTTTATTACTTGAATCGCACCCTTTTTTCTTTACTAGGAGCCCAATTTTCAAGATTAAAATAGGGCCTCCAAAATATTTATTCTTGGCCTCGTTAATTTTTGATTCCTGGCTTCGCCCCTGCTTATAACCTAACAAATACACACGGTCAACTTTTCTTCGACTCATATAATTACCTCACCTCACAACACCCTACTCACCTTCATCCTTCTTCATAATCTCGCGGCATATCTCACAATCACTCGACACGCACGCCTTCATATCATCATCACCCAACATCACTTCTCAAAACTCCATCTAACAAACCACGCCACATCATTCGGCCAATATTCATCATCATCCTACGCCTACCTCCTACAACACCTACATCTAATTTCCCCTAAATAATTCCACACTACCGTCAAAGAAAGCCATCACCTATAATTCATTAGACCACCGTACCAAATCATCTTCATCAACGTCAAATACCAAATTTCTTTACTTGATTAATTCTATATAATCCTAAGACTAATCATCACCAATCATTGCATCATCATTAATGCATCATATTTAGCAACTCAAAACAAACAATTTTGCTTACTGATTGTAATCTCACGCTACATATAACGCAAGACCAAACCTTTTTCAAGGCTCGAACAATATTCAATTTTCCAAGATCCATACAAATCAACGATCCCGGACGGTGGTATAATTTCTGAGGGTCAACTAAATTAACAATCTTTTATTTTATTTCTCAATTTATTATTATTTTTATTGAAGTTACTAACATTTTATTCCTGATGTAGATTGTTAACGTATTCCTGCGACTGTAAGTATTGTATATTATACTAACTCCCATCGATATTTTCTTATTTATTTTCATATATTGTTATGATTGTCCTGCATGCTTTTTATCACCTACATATTATTATTGCTAAACAAGACCTAAGGAATCGTTCTAACTAATTCAGATAATTTGGACAACCTGCTAGGTACCTTGTAATATTATTGCTTAATAACTTGTCGCTAAAGAAAAGTCTTTTATGTGTTTCCTGAACCAATATAGACTAATATTTTTAGGGTGCTTAAAACGTTATATGGTTATTCTTTTGCATAAAACTATGATATGAATCGATATTTAGTAAAGGCCAGCAATGGGCGAACTTGGTTCACTATGACCATATTCGTACCCTCACCCCCCAACTCAATTTTTGGTTCATTGACCATCTATGGAGTCAGGATGGGGAAATCTACATTGGATAAGTCCCTAAGATGTCCCTGCAGTTTTCAATATCTAATTAAGTTTATAAGTTTTCCTTTAAAAGACTTGTTGGCGACTTCAAAACGAATTTCAATAAAACCTTAACAATGGGGTAGTCAAATACGCGCTCACACCGCGGTAGGCGAAAATAAAAACACGCCTACATGTGGACAACACCGCCGGACACGTGATGCCTTTCATTTTGATGTTTATCGGTTGAATGGCCAATTCAGGTATGATCTTCTTTCTTTTATTTTGAATGGCTCAACTTCGACGATTTATTTGCCGATTTTCGATCCATCTTTGCATTATCATTCATGATCACTTTTAAGTCACCTTTTCAAACAAAATTCACCTAATTCAAAGATAAAAATTCATATTTTCCATACATATCATCTAAGATTGAGTCTATAAAAGTGCATCTAGATAAGTGGTCATGATAGAGTTCGAGTCGCCATGCATCTCATATTATCCCACCTAATCCCTTCTATGTAACCTATCTTTTCCAGCACATCTATCCTATCATATCATATCTTTTTATAGTAAAATTATCTTTTCAAAATCTATCCTATCCTACCCTCTTCTATCTTATGTATTTCAAAAAAAAAAGTATCATCATCATATCACATTTTCACAAAAATATATATTTTAAGATCATCACCATCTTTTCCGATAAAAGATAAAAAAATCATAGGGGTCCTTTTCAAAAAAGAAAATAAATTTATAAAATTCTAAGCACAATCCAATCCAATTAATCCAGTCCCAATCCATTTAAATTCATCTTAGGCCCATGTGCATTAAAGTCCATGCATTCATCTTAGACCCATGTAAGTCTAGCTTATGTCAAAATTTAGGCCCATTTGCATCTTTATGTGAACCCTAGTCTATGTCAAGCCCATGTAGGCCCAATCTGAGTCTAATTCTAATTATTCCAAAGTCAAACCTATGTGTGATTCCCGGCCAATTCAAAACTTAAGTCTGTGAAGACCCAATTCAAATCCTAGGTCTAGTTTGCATCTCTATGTAAGCCCTAGTAAAATCTAATCTCAAACCCATATAGGACCAAGTCTAAAGTCTAAGTCCATAAAGGCAATCCTTCAGTCTAGCGAAGCTAATCCTCCTTAAGACCATAATGGCAACCCTTGAGCCTAGTGAAGCTAGTCTTCCTTAAGACCATAAAGGAATTCCTTGAGTCGAGCAAAACTAGTCCTCCCTAAGTCCATAGAGGCCCAATCCTTGAGTCCTTGAAGCTAGTCCTCCCTAAGTCCATAATGGCCTAATCCTTGATTCTAGTGAAGCTAGTCCACCATAAGTCCACAAAGGCCCAATTCTCAAGTCTAGTGAAGCTAGTCCTTCCTAAGTCTATAAAAGGGCAAATCCGAGAGTCTAGCGAAGCTAGTCTTTCCTAAGTTCGTAAAGGCCCAAATCCTTAGGTCTAGCAGAGCTAGTCCTCCCTAAGTCCATCACGGCCCAATCATTGAGTCTAGCGAAGCTAGTCCTCTCTAAGTTCATAAAGGCTTAATCCTTGAGTCTAGCGAAGCTAGTCCTCCTTAAATCCATAAAAGCAACCCTTAAGTCTAGTGAAGCCAGTCATCCATAAGTTCATAAAGGCAAACCCTTAAATCTAGCGAACCTAATATCCTTTATCACCACAAAGGCCCAGACATTGAGTCCAATCTGCTTGCATAGTCTGATCCATGTCTACATATGCATACAGTTAGGCACATGTTTCCATCATGGTCATGCCCATACTATTCCATAACCCATATCATTTTCAAATCCTCCATCTCAAATTATTTATCATTTCCAAAACCATTTCATAAAACTTACAAGTGAGGTTTATTCGAAATCTGTTTAGGACGGGTCGTGAGGTTACAACTTGGGAACACCCAGTAGAGAGGAAAAAAGATCAACCCACTCCCACACTCGTCAAACAAACCATAACATTTTCAGACGAGTCATCCGAAACTTCTGAGTCACCATCCGAAGTAGGAGATACTAATGAACAGCTGCTCAACTTCAACTATTGAACTCTCGTCTTGAGGAACAAGACAAAGAGCTTAAAGTACTAAGGGAAAAACTAACAACTGAGGAAGAAGAATGGGATGAGACTCCACCACCACCACCTCATGTGAAGTCCGAGACTGAACTGAGGTTTGTAAAACTCGAGAAGTTGATCCAGTCAATTCCTGCAATTGAGAGTCAGGCTCATGGACATGACGTCACTGATCATGAACTAATTAGAAAGCTCCTTAAATAGGTAGCATTAGGTGACCTCCCAAAATTTTGAGTAGTCTTCTCCATCTCTATGGATCTCAAAGGCATGAGCATGGACCTGTTTATGTCTTTCCCTTGACCTTAGATTCTCATCCATCCAACTGGTTTAGATCACTGAACAAAACAACGATGAACGACTTAGACTACATCAAAGAAGAGTTCCACAAGTAGTATCGTTACAATGCTCAACTCCCAATTAGTCTTCGTAAATTGGAATTAACCAAGTAAAACCACAACGAAGACTTCGTCATCTTCATTTCTAGCTGGAGAGAAAAGGCTGCACAGATGACTAATAGGCCATCTGAACAGGATCAAGTCCGACTAGTGATCCATAACTTGTAATCCAAGTACGGAGATCATATTAATTCTAGCCTATAGAGTCTTTCAAGAAGCTCTGCAATGTTGGTCGATTGATTGAGGAAGAGGTACAAGCCTCAAAAAATAAGGGTTACAACAACAATAATAACTCTTCCAAGAAGAGTAACAACAACCGTACCCTTCTAACTCCAAAAGCAATGAGGTTAATGCCCTGAACACTGAAGGGTATGGTTATCAAAGGCCCCAAAGAACCTTCATTCCCCTAGGCATGTCTCTAGAATAAGCCTTCACTTGGCTTAATGCAAGAGGAGTGCTTCATCCTCTTGGCCCTACTCCAAAACCTGCTCCTAAAAAGAGGTATAGGAAATGGAATCTCAACTCCTACTGTAAATACCACCAAGGGAATGGGCATCTGACATTTCAGTGTTGGACCTTAAAGCTCGTTTTACATGACATGGTTGAAGATGGTAGACTGCCAATTCCGCCTGCAGCAAAAGCCAACATCAACAATAAGACCTTGGCTAGTGTTAGGGCTGTTCATTTCGGATCTCCGATCCGATCCGAAATTTGGGGACCTGAACATAAAAGCAGAATTACTAAACAGTAGAATTTCAACACAAAAAACAAAAGAAAAAAGAAAGCAGAGAGAGAGAGAGAAGATGAGGACATCTGAGTTTTAGAAGGCTGAAGATGAATCAGAAAGTGAAGAAGAAAATGACGAGGCTGCAGGTGAAGAACTCAAGGCGGTCAGTGAAGCTAGGGTTGATATCTCGAGTTTCTGTCTTCCAAAGCAGCTGTCATGAAGGCCGGTGAGGCGGAGAACGGTGAGGCAGTCAGGCAGTGAGAAGTGGGGCCACGATATGATTTTGGTAATTGGTGGGGTGGTGTGAACTGCGAATGTCGAACAGTGAAGACCGGAGAAAAACAAAAGCTGTGCGGTGGCAGGCAGGAAGGAGAGTGGGATTGTCGGAGTAGGGAGTGTCGTAGTGGGGCTGGGGAATGGTGCGGAGAGTCTGGTAGAGTGTTGGCTTATTTCGGCTGAATAGTGATGACATTGGTTTTGTTTTGTTTGCCCTACTGACATAATTTTCTGGAAAATAATTTATTATTTCAAAATTTTTGGATATTTCGAATATCCGAAATAAATTTTACTCGATCCGTATCCGATCCAATTTTATCGGATATCCGATCCGAAATATATGAATTCTAAAAAACCAGATTGGATACCCTAAATTTCGGATCGGCCGGACCGCGGATCAGATTAATCGGATCGCATATTTTTGAACAGCCCTAGCTATTGTCTCTATAGTCTTTTATTTTCAGTTTTAGTCCCTCCCCTAGATCTTTATTTCCTTCCTTGTCGAGTTTATGTCATTTTGGATTTTATTTTATCACCCTTCTATTTTATGTAATTCTCTATTATTAAAATAAATGCATTTTCTTTTTATTTTCATTGCCTTCCATCATTTTTATGCTTCTAATTCAATGATGAGATTCAAATCAATCAAATGACCTTTATTAATAAAAAATCAAAAAACGAACATGTTTTGGATTAGGAGTTATTTCCCTCTTCCCTCCATCATTTCAAAAAGTCATCACCTTTCCCAAACCATCCTCATGCAACCAAAAAATAAAATCCCTTAAGTCATCATCTTCTTGATCCTTAGCCCAAAACAACCTTTCAAATCAAAGCTTCAGAAATACCATCAAACCTTCCAATACCATAAACCACAAAAACTTGTAAGCAAGCTTCATACATAAAAAAAATAATCAATGTCCGGCAAAACAAAACAAAATAAAAATTCAAAGTGCAAAAAAGCAAAATCAAAAGAAATAAAAAATCAAGAGAAAAAATAAGAAATGCAAAAAAGAAAAAGCTAAAGGCAAAAAGTTAAAGTCAAGTTAGGGGGCTTGTACACAAGTTCTACCTCTCATTCAAAATCCTTTCAAACCATCAAATCCATATAATCCATAACCATAATTGCTACTCGGGCCGCCAATCCAATTAAACCTTCACCAAAATCCCCAAACCTCAAACCTTTCAACCTTTCATATTAATCCTAACTCCTTATTATGACTAAGATTCAACACTATCGCTCAGGAAGCTTTTTGAAAAGACAAAGCGCAAACCCCCCCGAGGGTGGCCTCACGCATAGAACATGCGCTAATGAGGCAAGGACGGATTTTCTTGTAGTGGCATATAGAAATAGTCATGCATATGCAAAAATGTAATGTTATTTAAAAGCATAAAGCAAGTATGAATCGTATTTTTGGAGTTTCACCCACTCATTAAAAATTGATTTTTAAATCTTCCCCAATAAAGTCGCCAAATTATAGGTGTGCTTTTATTCGCCTACACGGGATCAGCACGTATTTGACTACCTCATTGGGAAGGTTTTATTAAAAAAAAATTGAATTAAAGAAGTCGCCAACAAGTCTTTGAAAGAAGACTCATAAACCTAATTGGATATTGGGAAATCGTAGGGGCAACTTAGGGACTTATCTGATGTAGATTTCCCCGTCATGACTCTATTATGGTCATTGAATCAAATTCGCCCATGGATTGCCTCTATTTAATATTGATTCATATCAAGATTTATGCAAATAAACAACCACGTAATATGTTAATGCATTGTAATAATTAATCTATGTCTGTTCATTAAACAAACAAAAGACTAATTTTTGGTGACATGTTATTAAAGCAATCAAATTACTGGGATCCTAATTAGATTGTCCAATTATCTTATTAGGCGTTGGAACAGTTCGGTAAGTCTTTGATTAGCAATAATAAGCATGTGAGGTGATGAAAGCATTAAAACATACAATCATGCATATTAATATATAATCAATATATATATAAAGGATGAACTTTTCGGGAGCATAGGGAGCTCCTCAAGATTTCGAGGCCATAGAGCGCGCCACGTAGGATTGTCATGTCATCAATCTTTATTTTTATTTTTTACAAAAATTGAGTTCTACATAGATTTAAATGCATATAAGGAGCTTTGCATAAGCGAAAATTAGAGTTTGGTTTTGAATGAACAACCTAAATTATTATACTATGTAAATTGTGTATAACCTTTGCTATGTAATTAGGAATATTATAATTTTTGTACCATTGGATAGTGCTCGAAATATGCTCCGAAATAAGATCCATATACAATATAGTTCTACAACTTATGAAATAGAGAGCGCCACGTAGGATTGCCATGTCATTAATTTTTATTTTAAATATTTTAAAAAATAGAGTTCTACACATATTTAAATATATAAAAGGAATTTTAAATAGGGAGAAATTAGAGTTTGGTTTTGAATAAAAAAAACTAAATTATTATATTATGTAAATTGAATTTTAATTTTGCTACCTAATTCAAAACATTATGATTTTTTTACCATTGGAGAGTGCTTGAAATGTGCTTCAAAATGAGAACCATTTACAATATAGTTTTACAACTCATGAAAAATATATTTAATTAGATGAATGGTAAGACATTTTTTAGTCTTTCTTTTAGATAAATATATTAATAATTAAGCTATAAGTAGTGTACAATTTAGTATGTGATTATAATATTTAATAATAGGTCCAATTTACAGGATTAAACATATCTTTCAAAACATCAGCCTTACTCAACTGAACCAAAATAATTTAGTATTGCAACAAAATATATACTAAGGAAACTTTGTTCTTACAACAAATACTAAATTCTATAGCGATAAAGTTACATATATATTAGAGTTTTGGATGATGAAAAAATTAGAGTTTGATTTTAAAAGACAACCTTAGAATATTATAGGGAGCCTCACCTAAGCATGCCATGTCATTCTTTTTAATTTTTATTGTAAAAAAAAAATAGTGTTCAAAATAGTTATAAATACATATGAGGTGTTTTGGTTAAGTGAAGATTATTATAGTCTGATTTTAAATAAACAACCTAAACTATTATACTATGTAAATTGAATATAACCTTTGCTACAAATTCGCAATATTATATTTTTTTTTTACCATTAGAGAGTGATAGAAATATGCTTCGAAATAAGTTCCATATATAATATAGTTTTACAACTTATGAAAATTTATTTATTTAGATGAACAATAACGTATTATTTGTTTTTTTTTTATTTTCAATACATATAAAAATAACTATAAAAATAGCAAATTATATGTGACAATAGTAATTATATCTTTCAAAATAATACTTTTAAAAATTGAGTTATATAAAGATAAAAAATACATATCTATAATGAACCTATAGCATACCACGGGGGCATTAAATGAATAATCAAATGAAAATTTGTCAACGACATTGCAGAGGTATTATGCAATTGACTAATTATTTTATTCCTAGAATATTTATTGTATACATAATTATTTATGTTTGTCTTTACATCTATATGACAGATCTTATTCTTTTCTCCATGAACTTAATTCTACTAAAACTAATTGGAAAAACAAGGTGTGCGTTTCTAGACTATTTGACGTCAAGGATCACAAAAAAGGGGAAGTTTGATAAATCTTGATATGGTCATGATTAATGAAGAGGTATTTTTTTCTCATAAATAGTATTTTCGATTATTAGTAGAGGTTAGTTTTATATTTAATTAATTTTATTCATGATACCATCATTATGATCTTTTTTTTGGCTTTCCCTTCTTCCATTCTATATGTGTTACTGTTTATGTGCTATATTAAAAGTTGATGTTGTGGATGGCACTCATGTTTTACTCTATTCTTTCTGTCCAACATCTATTAAATTATTACCCTCTACTTTCTTAATGTATCATTCGGGCATTCTTCATGTTAATTAAAACTGTATTAGCGATTGTTAGTCATACCAATTATTTGAATACCATTTAATAATAGACTTACCTACAATATTTAATTGAACATTAAAAAATATAAATTTATATATCGTAATAACAAATCTATAAATTAGAGTATAATGACAAATACTTTCTCCGTTCTTTAGCAACAATGGGTTTGGATATGGTTTTTAAGGAAATGACAAAATGGGTAGCTTAGCATAGAGATACCCCTTTAATTAACTAGAGTAGGGGATAAGTAAATCCTTAATAAAGTAAACGCAATTTTATGAGGCAATTTGAGTAATTAATGATGGTTTTATTAATATAAAGTAAAGACAATAGTGTTGAAAAATCTCATTTCACAACAACACAAAATCAACAAAATTAACCAAAAATTTGCAATAAAATAAAATAAAAAACAACCGTGCAACGCACGGGCTTCAACACTAGTATATAATAAAAGTAATATAAGAAGAAGGGAGATTATAGAAGAATTTACAGTATAAAGCGTTAATTCTTTGAAGATCTATATCTTGACAAGTAAATTGTTAATAAAACAAGAGATTAATTGGAATTGACCACAGGAATTATACCTTTGTCGCCTTGGTCTTGTTTACGATCTGCAGGATGAGCAATCTTGAAGCATGAATGGAGTTGAATGTAAATCAATGGAGTTTTAATGTTTGAATGTGTTTGAGTGTGTTTGAATGTATGTTGAGAGTGTTTTATGTAGTATGAAGTCGTAGGGGAAAAATGTTGTAAAACCGTGTAAAACATTCAATGAAATCCCTGATATTTATAGGCAAAGGAATCCAAAAACGAAGGGAAGAGATAGAATAAAACAGTGCGTCTAACGCACAGCTCGCGCACTAGGCGCACAGGCTTGCGCTAGGTGCATGGTATGTGCGTCTCGCGCACTAGCTTTGCGTTTTGTAAAATTTGATATGCATCGATGCTGCACGCGCGCAATATGTCGTGCTAGACGCAGCGTTGATCTGGCTGATTTTTTATCGTTTTAAGATTCCTTTTTGATCCTGTGATGAAATTTATTCTTTGAAATCCGAAATTAGCTATCTTTAAGAATAAAAATCTGATTTTCGAAATATCCTAAAAAAATTAATTATCGGGAATATTTAATTTTAAAATAAAAAATACAATTAATTATTAGGAATAATTAATTATGCCTTTGAAATTGGGCTTGGATTGTTTTAAACCAATAAATAGACTTTGTATTTTCGAAAACGCTTTGGGCTTAGCTTGTTTGATTGTTCTTTCTTTGGACCGGACCAATTAGGACGACGGTATGTTTCATCATTGGGTACTCAATGGGGAGACACGATTTTGTGTCTACACATATGCTTTGCTTATAGGATCCATCATATATGCCATTACGCTCGATCTATCGTACACTAAGTGCTACGAGCAGATACCAGTCAGACCTAGGTGAAGCGCACATGTGTGCGGCCAAGAACATCCTTAGGTACCTGAAAATGAATAAGAATATATAAATTCCTAGTCTATGGTGGAAGTAATGAGTTGGTTGTTACGGGCAACACTAATGCTAGCTTCCAGACAGACACATATGATTTCAGATCTCAATCTGGATATATCTTCTATCTCAATGGAGGAGCAGTGAGCTAGAAGAGTGCTAAGCAAAACACCATTGCAGATACAACTGAAGTCGAGTACTTAGCTGCTTCAGAATCAGCAACTAAAGTTTTTTGGATTCAGAAGTTCGTAGGCGAACTTGGCATCGTCCCCTCCATAAAGGGACCAATAGACATTTATTGTGATAATAACAGTGCAATTTCTCAAGCTAAAGAGCCGAGGAGCCACCAAAAAGTCAAACACGTATTGTGAACATTTCATCAGTTACGAGAATTCGTAGATAGAAAAGAAGTCAGAATTTGCAAGATTGAAATGGACGAGAATGTAGAGTCACTACTACAAAATAGGGAAAAGAAAATAATTAAATGAGACCTCAAATAAAAAATTTAACGCGTTCTCCAAGTTAGTGTGATGTTAGGTAAAGTGAACACCTGATGGAGGTCTTATATTTAATAGATTACCGAGAACACCTACCACAGGTAGGGATGACAATCCAGTCCGGATTCAATCCTAGTCCGATTCGAAGGGAAAAATCCAAGCTGACTACGAAGAAATAATTTGAATCCGACTCCATTTAAAAAGTCCGACTCCGAGTCGAAGGAGGGTCGGAGTATGATCCCATAAAAAATCTAGCTCATCCAATCGGACTCTGACTTCGAGACAATTAGTCTCTTTTTTACATTAACGTATTATGTATATATACTCTGACTCCGACTTTGAGGCAATTGTATTATATAAGATTTTTCAATTAAAAAAACATAAAAAATGGTAAGTATTAGATTATTTATGTAATATCCCAAATTCCTACAACTATTTTTTATTGATTTTTAATAGTTAATAAGTTTGACCTTGTCATATAAAATTTTATATAAATAAAATTCTGAAAAAAAAATTATAAAAATAAGATTTTTTTACGTTTCCTTTTAATTAATAAAAAAATTTCGATATCAGATTTTCGTTCAAAAATAAAGAGATAAATCTAGAAAGTATATTCTGCGGTTATTTCACCAAATACCCCGACAAAAAAATTTATTCACCAAATACCCCCACTTTTTTCAAAAATCACCAGATACCCTTGACCTTTTAAAAAATTCACTAGATACCCTTCTGTTGACGGACGTTAGTCCTCCGTTAGCGTTTATTACAAGTTTGCCCTAAGTCAACCTAATTAACCCTAAGTCAACCTAATTAACCCTAACTAACCCTAACCCCCTCTCTCCCATACCCTCACCCCCCCACCCCCCCCCCACCAACCCCGCCCCCCCACCAGCCCTAAGCCCACCACCCCCCCCCAACAACCCTAGCCCCACCAGCCCCCCCCTCCCCCCCCCGAAGCTCCCCCCTCCCCCCTCCCACGCAGCCCCCCTCCCCCTCCCACGCAGCCGCTAGCCGCGCCTCACCCATCCCCCCCCCCCCCCCCGCCCGCCGCCAGCCGCGCCTCCCCCCTTCGAATCCCAAGCCCACCACCGACGCGAACCGACGAGATCGAGTGAGTGACGCAAGCCGAAAAGTAGAAGAACCGACGCGAACCGGTGTTGAACCGACGAGATCGTAGTGAGTGAGGGAAGGGGAGGCACCAGCGAGATCAAGGGAAAGGAACCTGTTGTTGAACCGACGCGAACCGGTGTTGAACCGACGAGTGTGAGGGATGGGGAGGCGCGAGGGATGGAGGGGGAGGGGAGGCGCGAGGGAGGTCGAGGGGAAGGGGTCCTGCGTAGGGGCTGCCGGGGAGGGAGGGTGGGGCTGGTGGGGCTAGGGTTGGGTGGTGGGGCTGGTGGGTCTAGGGTTGGAGGGAGGCTGAGGTTGGGTTAGGGAGAGAGAGAAGTTAGGGTTTTTATGGTTTACTTAGGGTTTAGTTAGGCTTAATTAGGGTTTTTTGAAGTTCATTAGTTAATTAGTTAACGGAGCACTAACGTCCGTTAGCCAAAATGGCATTTTGGGTAATTTTTTTAAAGGTCAGGGGTATTTGGTGAATTTTTTTAAACGTCAGGGGTATCTGGTGAATTTTAAAAAAAGTGGGGGTATTTGGTGAATAAATTTTTTTGTCAGGGGTATTTGGTGAAATAACCGTATATTCTGGGTTGGTTTTGGAACAAAAAAAAATCAGATTTTTGAATACTCATCTTTTGGAGAAATCATAAACTCACTTGTCTATAAATACCCCAAATCACTCAAAAAAATCTCACGTAATTTTCTCTTTCTTCATCTCTTGGTGAGTTTCAATTCCAGATCTAAAATTTCACCATTCTTACTCTTCGAAGGTTTCAAACAAAAAAAAGAATATATATAAAACCCGACACCGCGACGCCGGCAGCTTGGCCGGAGTACCGGCGCTGGTTTTCTTCCTTTTCTTATTCCTTCTTCCTTCCTTCTCTTCTCTTCTCTTCTCTTCTCTTCTCTTCTTCTTCTCTTTTCTTTTTTCTTCTCTTTCTTCTTATGCTCTGAACTTTTTTCCCTCTGCAGTGTTGTTTGGTACAGGAACTTTAAGTTCCTACTTTTAAGCAAATGTTTTGATTTTTTTTTTAAAGAAAAAAATGATGAGTTTCGTCTTTAGTGTGGCAGCAAACAAATTTCATGATGAACTTGTTCATCTGACAAGTCACGAGTGTTTTACAAACTTTTCTAACCGTTTCTTATAGGCAAAATTGGCCTCAACACCCTGAACTATAGTGCGGGTGCACCAAACAGCCCCGACTACGACTTATAGCCAGAACACTCCAAAGTACGGACCTGGGTGCAGTCCGTACCATAAATGAGGTCTATGATCGAAATTCTCACCGTCTATAAGTTGAGTGCTAGATATTGCGCAGCCATAGAAGCGTTTTCCTTTATTGTGGTTGAAATTCCAAGTAGTTTGGACTACTGTTGGCAATTGATGTCGACAGTAAATCCTACCATTACCTAAACTAGTATTTGAATTCTTCTTGAAACTTGAAGATGAAGCTGAGTTTATTGTTGTTATGCATATTTCACTCTTTTTGAGAATTTAGGGTTCATTTGGGAGCAAAGAAGGAATTTGGGGAAGTAAGAGGGAATTTGGGGAAGAAAGTCTTTTTGTTCAGTTAAGGAAGGAGAAAATGAAGGCACACGCCTTTTATTGTGTTAAGTAAAAAAAATTAGGGTGAAAAATGAAGAAAATAAGAAAAGGGAGAGAATCCGGTGAGAATTATGGGCACTGACCTCATTTATGGTTCGGACTGCACCCAAGTCCGTACTTTGGGGTGTTCTAGCTATAAGCCGTACTTGGGGCTGTTTGGTGCACCCGCGCTATAGTTTAGGGTGTTGATGCCAATTTTGCCTTATTAATATAATCTTTAATCTTACTGATAATTTTATTTCTCCCAGATGTGACTTTGATTAACAGTTATTGTTGAAGTTTTAAACTTTTGTTTTATATTTTGGGATGTTATATCAAGTTACTAACTTTAGGTATTATTATATGTTTGTAGACGGAAACTTCGTAGAAGACGAGTTCTAGGTGATATTGCAACACTTAGACGCATTTGAGGTAATTCACAATATCCATCAACACCTAGAATCCCGTTAGGAATTTTATGTGCTATGTTTAATGGATATAATTATGTGATCATATGTTAAGTTGGATATATATTATGTGACATGAATAATATTAGTACTTGTTATGACTAAAGTTATTATTATTAGTATTACCTTTCCTACGTATGATATATATGTATATACTAGTATGATTATTATTACTTTTGGAATTATTAATGTAACTATTCATAGCATCATATATTATACTTATGTTGATAATGTAACTTAATGGGTACAAACTGGTAAATTAATGATGTTACGAATGGTTTAATAAGTTGACATTGTGACTCTATGAGGCTCTAATGATGGATATATTTGATATTATGAACTATGGACGTTGAGTATTATAAAATTTTATGATATGGTTAAGTTGGGAAAAATAATTGCTGAACTAAAAATGTTCCTGTGTGGGTTTTAATGTGATATTTTGATGTGTCATAACTTCTAAAAACTATTAATCATGTAAAGTGGAAATATTAAAGAGGGGATTAACATGTTGATTTGGATCCTCCATAGGTGATGAACAGTTTTCAATGTTTATTCTGTTACAACTCTGTTATTATCTTCCTCCTAATACTATTGGTGTGCGTTGCGGATACCATTAGATTAGTGAGGGGTAGACCTGGGCATGGGCCGGGCCGGGCCTGTTCATGGGCTCGGCCCGCGGGCTTGAGGAAATGACGGGCCGGGCCGGGCCCGAGCCCGTGAATGGCGGGTCGTGCCGTGCTGGGCCTGAAATTTCCAGATTTTGTCCACGGCCCGTGTAACCGTCCAAATATAGACATAAATTAAGGGGAAAAAAAAACAACTTACTAAAGAAATAGCGATAGTGGAAATATCGCCTGACGGAAATGTTACTCTAAACAAAGGTTAAATTCAACTAAATAAAATTAAAACCTAATTAAATAATCCATCAATATCCACAAAGAGGCAAAAACAACCTCAAAAACCCCAAAGTAGAAGATATAAAATAAAATAAGATGTTCCAAGAATCCTAGTTTGTCTTTCTCTCAATGCCCATAATACAAAATAATCACCTGCAAAATATAACAACAAACATCCACAATCAGTGGGGAGTAACTAACAGCTCTCCTAGCCCAATTAGGATCCATATAAGAGTTATAAAAGTTTTAATAATCAAGTCATACACAATAACTCATAAAATACACTTCAAATAAACAAATAACAAATAAATCAATACAACAGAGGCAATACAACATGCTAACTACAAATAGGGTAAAGTAGACAAACAAATATACATATGAACTCAAGGATCAACATAATAAAACTTCAAGTCTAAATAAAATAATAATATGAACGATATAAATGATAATGATAACGTTTCCAAAATAGTCTTCTTAACACATTTGAGGAGGAATTGAACGCAAGTGGATCGCAATCCACTGTTCCAATTTGGTTATAGTATTAGGACTCTGCTCGCCTATGTCTAGTATGGCCACACCCTGATGCGAGATAGTACCCTGCTCAGTACTTCTCGACCTCTCAGACGACAACTAATAACCAAGACGAACCTACATACCCTGCTCAGTACGTAAGTATAAACTATGTACGCTGCTCAGTACATAGTGACTGTTCATTCCTAGGAGACCATGCCGCCTCACTAGTCATCATCCTCAAACAAAAACAAATAATAAATAGTATATAAAATTTTACCGTCTGCAGAATGCCATTCAAGGTCTTACATCAAACTGCAAGAATTTTAGGGGTTTAACCCATAAATTCCAAACTGCAAGAATTTTAGGGACTCAACCCATAAATTCCAATTAAACAACTTCACAATTTATCAAACACAAGTCATATTGTTAACAATATCATTTTCGAAAAATATAATTTAACTTATTAAGAAACTATAAAATAATAGAAATGCTTATAATAGCTTAAAACCAACTTTAAAAGCCCAAAACAAAATTATTTTCATCCAAACAACCAACCAGATGTCATACTCCATACAATCATATATAAAGTAACCAAACCACTCATGATATATAAACATTAATAACAACTCATAGAAACATATCCACAACATTAAACCATTAAACAAGCCAAAAACACCATATCATGCTACAACTACAAACAACCCAAAAGTTGAAACATGAAACTAATAAAAATATAAATACCAAAAAAAGAAATATAAAAAATAAAAGATACATGCCCATTATATAAGTATATAACCCATCATGGTACAAGACTCATTGCATGCATTAAAACCTATTATACGTGATTAACAAAAACAAAGGAGGAGGAAAAGATCAAACTACAACAAACACTTAGTCCACTATACCATAAATAAACAAGCAGACGTTAACATCATCCTCTTCATGCATAGAACACAAAGTACAAAAGAAAGATAACAACAGTAAGTCACGAATAATAGAATCCATTAAGGTGTGTATTAGCAGCTCCAAAATGCGAGTCGGGGAAGAAGGACAGTAACCCAACAACTCAACAAGGAACCCAACAGTAACAGAACCATGCCAACAGTTGCGTTGGTGTCGACGCTCCAGCCGAAGCGGTGCTACTGCCATCCATTATCGGCAATGATAGTAGTATAAAAACCACCCGTTTCATCTAAACCATACTTCTCAACACCAAACTTACAACAAGACCATGCATTACATGTAATACGAAAGTTCCCATAATACCAAGAATAGAGGGTCCAACACACAACAATGACATCATAAGATCATGAATTCTAAACTAGTCAACCTATAATTGATAATCAAGGCTATAAAACAAACATAGTACCCAAACCATAAATCTCACAAGAACCACATATTCACATAATTCATACAAACTCATGAGTACAAACGTATAATATAAAGTTATTCTCTCCTAAATTCCTAAAAACCATATACTAACCCAACTTAGGTACTATAACTAATATAATCCTTATGTGAATTCTAACCGTTCTAGGAAAACCGTTAGTTACCTCGGCCAACTGGAGGAGTGTAGACTGTGTGGTCTAGCTTTGTCCTTCACGCGCAATATCGTGCTCCACGAACTCACCTCCTAGCAACGCACAACAAGAACTTAATGATGCTAAACAACAAGGATTATATGAAAGATTAAGGGTAAGAACGATGGGGAAAATAATCTGAATTTTTGTGGAGCAAAAATGGTCGAATCATCTCCTCTCAAAAATGCCCGAAACACTGGAGGAGCATGGCAGAAAAATTCTGACCAAAAGTTTAGCTTAAGGGAATGAAAGTAGGGAGGTTACATTAGCTTAAATGATGGGGTTAAATGGGCAATTAAATTGGGGGTTACAAGACTTCAAAGGTCACTCATTTCCATCCAAAATTCCTGATTTTTGAACAGATTTTAGGAGCGCAAGTCTTCAGATTTAAATGTCGTTACGACGGTCCAAACGCGCCAAATAAAATACTTAGCTTAAACGCGTAATTTAAATACCTGTAAAATATATAATTCTAATTAAATAAATTATCTAAATATAAAAATTTATAAATTGGTAAAATATATAAGACAAAATATTTAAAAGAATAAAATATTCCAATTTTGATGAAAAATAATAGTTAAGGGAAAATAAAGTGAAAAATTAGGAGCGGAAATTTTCGGGGTGTTACAGCCCGGCCCAGGCCCACGGCCCGCGGGCCGGGCTCGTGCCTCCTGCGGGCCTGGCCCGTGTTTTATGTTGTTTTTTTGGATTCTTGGTAGTTTTAGGCTAAAAAACAAAGAAAAGGGGCGTTCGACCCGCGGGCCGGCCCATGGGCCATATAGGCGGGCTCGTGCCGGTGCGGGCCTAAAATAAAATTTCTTGACCGTGGCAGGCCCACGGCCCACGGAGCGGACAACGGGCCGGGCCGGGCCTTGAGCGGGCTCGTGCCGGGCCGGGCCCAAACCGTGACATGTCGGGCCGGTCCGGCCCATGCCCACCTCTTGTGCACACCAAGGACGTTCTACAAAACGATATTTGCCGTGATTTTAAATTCATTTGGGTGACGACCCATGTTGAAGTGGGTAGTTACTAGGATTAGTCCCGGCCTACTGACATTCAATTTCCTTCAAATAAATTAATTGATGTTGTGAGAATCATACAAACTTGAAGAATTTAAATTGGTTGTGTGTTGTATACTTGTTTGCATTATGTTATATAAACTATTTTCAAAATATAACTATTATTATTTTACGGGATGGAGTTGTAAATACTTAGCTTTCGCTAATTTTTGTGTATTTGTTTTCCTTTGTTCTTTTCCTATTTAAATTGTGCAGGTTGGTAAAAGGTACTACGTTGCAGGAATGAGCGCACATATAGCTTTAAGTTCATCTAGTCTAATAAATAAATCACAACTAGTATTTGGGATTGTTTAGTCTTTGAATTGGTTTAAGTTAGACATCTTGATTGGTTTATTTTGATAATTTGGATTGTAAGTTTAATTTTATTCTATTTATTAGCCTTGCATTTATTTTTAACAATACATGCGGCGGTAACACCCTAAAGGTTTAGTCTAATATTTCAAATGAAAAGTGAATGTTTATAAAGTTTTAGGGTGTTACAAATTGGTATCAGAGCTTAGGTTATATTAAATTAATTTAAGTTAGGAGTTAATAAAATGTTTTAAATAATTATAAGTCCAAGGTTAAATAATATAGGTATTAAATAAATAACATTAAAATGAATTGTGAGAGTGGGATTGAAAAGGGTTTATGTACTTTATTGTGAGAGCACATATTTCAGGTGCTTATTAATTATTTCTTTTCTTTCTTTATGTGCTTAGATGGCAAGACAATGAGTGACTGCAAGAAAATGTTGCGCTAGGAAGATTGTTTCACCATTGTCAAGTTCACCCTATAAGATTGAAAAGAAGTATCGAGAACTTGTTGTTGATTTTGTCCACCGCCTGAAGATTGCCATTGAGAGCTATCGTCTTAATGATCTTTTGGAGGCTAATGATTACTATTACCCCTAGAGACAGACACACATTCTATTGGAGACTCTTGGACCATTTAGAGAAGTAAAAGAAAATTATCATGATGTGATGGTTAACAAGCAATTTAACTATAAAAGATATGTGCATAAAGGAAGATGGTTCCTTACCATAGATTATCTAAGTGGGATCATGATTGATACCGTGAAACATTGGAAATATACCTATTATTCTTCAAGTGAGAGTGAGGGAGTAGCATCTGATGACATTGAAGGAGAAGATGATGATGAGGGCTACAGTTAAACCATTCCAAAACCTTTAAGCAAATAGGGACGATGAGGAAGACCACAAAGAGGAAGACGATTAGTCTAATATAGTCTACTAATGATAGGATTTAGGAATATATATTTCTAATAAGGTCATTTAGACCAAGCTCTTTGGTAGTATTAGGAATTCTATAAGTTTCTATAGATGTTTTTAGAATAATTGTTAAGAATTTAATTACTTGACTATTTTAATTTGAGTTAAATAATTTTTTTTTGAATATGGAGTATTAGGAAGAGTTACCCCATCTATTTGTGCCATGTGAAAGATGTGAATGTGGAGGATGGAGAAATATCTCAGAAACCTGTGGTGAGAGATCTTCCAAGATGTTTTTCCAGAAGAAATTACAGGGATGCTACCAGTAAGAGAAATGGATTTTAAAATTGATCTAGTGCATGGGACTGGAGCAATTTCTAAGGCACTGTATAGAATGGCACCCGCAAAGATGCAAGAGTTGAAGGTACAATTAGAGGTAATATTGGAGAAAGGGTACATTAGGCCAAGTGTTTCATTTTGGGGAGCACCAATGTTGTTTGTTCGAAAGAAGGATGGAACCGTGATGTTGTGTATTAATTACAGGGAGTTGAATAGTGTGACAATAAAGAATAAGTACCCATTGCCTAGGATTGAGGATTTGTTTGATCAACTTAAGGGTGCTGGAATTTTCTCTAAGATTGATTTGAGGTCTGGGTATCACCAATTCAGAATTGTGGATGAAGATATACCAAAGACGGCGTTTCGCACGATGTATGGGCATTATGAGTTCACAGTGATTCCATTTGGACTTACTAATGCACCTGCAACATTTATGCACCTTATGAATAGGATATTTTCAGCCGTACTTGGATAGATTTGTGGTGGTGTTTATTCATGATATATTGGTGTATTCGAAAGACAAAGAAGAGCATGAAGGTCGTTTAAGGAAAGTTTTGGAGATACTTCGGGAGAAAAGGTTGTATGCTAAGTTTTCCAAATGTGAATTTTGGCTTGAGAAAGTAGCATTTTTGGGTCATGTGATTTCGAAGGAAGGCGTTGTCGTGGATCCATCAAAGATACAAGCAACGACAAAATGGACATGACCTAGTAATGTGATAGAGGTTAGAAGTTTATTAGAACTTGTTGGCTACTATAGGAGGTTTGAGCGAGATTTCTCAAAAGTAGCTCAACCTTTGACAATTTTGATGAAGAAAACAACTCGATTTCAGCGCGACGAGAAGTGTGAGAAAGCTTTCCAAGAATTGAAGCACATAATTACTTCAGCACCAGTTTTGACGTTACCATTTGGATTATAAGGTTTTGAGGTGTATAGTGACGCTTCTAAGAATGGGTTAAGATGTGTACTGATGCAACAAGGTATGGTGGTAGCATATGCTTCGAAACAACTTAAGCCTTATGAACATAATTACCCTACTCATGATTTGGAGTTAGCTGTTGTAGTGTTTGCATTGAAAATTTGGAGGCATTATTTGTATAATGTGTCATGTAAGATTTTCACTTATCATAGAGTCTGAAGTATATATTTACTGAGAAGGAGTTGAACATGAGACAGAGGAGATGGCTTCAGGATTATGATTTGGAGATCTTATATCTTGAGGGTAAAGCAAATAAAGTTGTTGATGCGTTGAGTAAGAAGACTAGTCATACGGTGAACATGATGGTGTTATCTAAGAGATTGTGTGAAGAATTCAGGAAAATGAGTTTAGAAGTCATGGAGCAAAGGCAAGTAGAAGCTCAATTGAATGCACTATGTGTGCAACCCACCCTATTCGAGGAGATTCGAGGAAAGCAAGCTAGTGATGAGTGGTTGTTTAAGATTAAGAAAATGAAGGAAGATGGAGTTGTCAGCGAGTTTGACATCGATGAGAATGGTGTTGTGAGGTATAAGGGAAGATGGTGTGTTCCTAAGGATAAGGAGTTGAAAAGAAAGATTTTGATAGAAGCTCATAATACGCCATATTATGTGCATCCTGGAGGAGATAAACTCTATAAAGATCTGAAGCAACATCTTTGGTGGCAAAACAAGAAGCGTGAAGTTGCCGAGTTTGTTGCGAAGTGTTTGACGTGTCAGAAAGTGAAGATTCAGCATATGAGACCTGGGGGAATGATGCAACCTTTGGAGGTACCGAGTTGGAAGTGGAAGTATATTTCAATGGATTTTGTGATGGGATTACCACTTATTAAGTCAGCGGAAAATGCCATATGGGT
Organism: Beta corolliflora; assembly: GCA_947648045.1. NCBI lineage: Eukaryota > Viridiplantae > Streptophyta > Magnoliopsida > Caryophyllales > Amaranthaceae > Beta > Beta corolliflora. Next base: position 634,229 of record CANSZD010002088.1, read on the forward strand.
TGTAGTGGATCGTTTGACAAAGTCGGCCAGGTTTATAGTAATAAAGGATACTTGAAGTTTGCAACAATTGGCTAGTGCATATGTGCGAGAGGTTGTGAGACTGCATAGAGTACCCAAGGATATTGTTTCAAATAGAGACTCGAGATTTTTGTCCAAGTTTTGGGAGAAATTGCAGCAAGCATTTGAGACATTGCTCAAGTTCAGTACAACTTTTTCACCCTACGACAAATGGGTAGACAGAGAGAACAATTCAAACTTTGGAGGATATGTTGAGAGCATGCGTGATAGAATTTGAAGGATCTTGGGATGATCATTTGCCAACTATAGAGTTTTCGTATAACAGCAGTTATCACCCAAGCATAAAGATGACACCTTATGAAGCATTGTATGGGCGCAAATGTAGCAGTCCTTTGCGTTGGAGTGATATAAGTGAGACGATGACTTTAGGGCCAGAGATGATTGAAGAAACAACGAAATAGATTAGACTTATTCAGGAGCACATGAGGGCAACTCAAGATCGACAAAAGGCTTACGCGGATCAAAATAGAAGGGAAGATGGAATTTGAGGTTGGAGAGAAGACCTTACTGAAAGTGTCATCAACAAAGGGGGTCATGAGATTCGGTAGGAAAGGGAAGTTGAGTCCGCGTTACATTGGACCATATGAGATCTTGGAACAAATTGGTGAATTAGCCTATAGATTGCGTTACCAATGGAGTTAGCCAATGTCTATAATGTCTTTCATGTGTCTCAACTTCGAAAATATGTCCATGATCCTACCCATATCATTCAACCTGAAACCATTGAACTAGATGAGATCTTATCCTTTGAACAAAGCCCAGTTAGAATCCTTGATACCAAAACGAGAACACTACAAGAAAAATCGTCTATAGAGGAAACACTAATTTGCCTCTGAAAACAAAGATGTAGCCTCTAATTACTTATTGAAGCAAATTAGTGGTTGCCTCTAATAAGTCCGTCGCTAATTGATGGTTGCCTCTAAATGCCCCTTTTTAAGGCAATATAACTTGATGCTTCTAAAAGTCTCTACATTTAGAGGCAATCATATATTCTTGCCTCAAAATATAATTAGAGGCAATATAATTTTTTTTTTCTAAAAATCACAATATTTGGGGGCAACCATATAATTTTAACGCAACATATAATTAGAGGCAACATCTTATTTTTCAAATAATGTATTTAGAAGCAATTTGAGATTGTTATGAAAGGTAGTTAGATGCACCAAAAACAGAGTATTATTTCATACATTTCCAAGCACGGTCACCTATGAGAAGTAACCGTAATAAAATTGCAAAAGTAAACCAACAAATTTCATGGAAATTGAAGTTTTATTTACTCCAAAATAATATTATCAACCAAAAGCGAACAGAATTGTTCTACAATCTCAACCAAATAACACACCCTAAGCCTTGCAACAACCTGCAAGCCCCAAACTAACAAAAACCAAAAAATAAAAAGCTACCAAAGTAAATCCAAGTCAACATTGATAAAAAATAACAGATTAAACTCCAAATCACGTAGCGACTAAGTTCAGATCAACGGGAGCAGACCAATCAACACCAACGAGCAGTAACAAAACCATGAGCTGAACAAAACAGCACCACAACACACAATAGGACGTCAGATTAGGAATCAATAGATCAATAGCAGCCAATGTCACACTACTCTTCATTTGTTTGCATTTCCTTCACTTTGATCCTCGTTTTCATCATCATCGTCATTCATCTACCATTTCATAATTAAAATGTAATATTAATAATAAATAAAATGTTTACTTAAGTTTAAAATATAATTAATATATAATTAGTGCAATGAACAAATTACCTCATCCATATCAAATAGAAAAATAAAAAAAAGAAGCTAATTTAGCACATAAGTGACAAATCATATATTAAACAACTCTACACGTGACAATCAACTACCACTACAAACAACAACCAAGTGATAATTATATAAAACAAATAATATAGCACATAATTAACAATCATATATAAATACATAAAACATCTTGAGGTCTGAGTAATATCTTGCTAGAAAAAAATCTCCTTATATATCTACAAGGTTAAATTGAGTATATTGGAAAATATTCTTGGTGGTTATCTAAGAAAATCAAGAAAATGTTCTTGTTGGTCATCTAGGAAAATCAGGACCTATGTTGTTGTACAACCCCCTCCACCCCAAAGGATCGGAAGATGAAGTAAAGGCATTTCAAGTGGGGTTTGTTTCAGCAGTGATATCGATTGCTATTTTCTGACATGCACATAATAATGTAATAAGCCTGCTTTATCTCTATGGATTTATTATTGAACATGATTGAGATCATTATCTATGGTAATTTACTTAACTAGACATTATGTCTTGTGATGTGCTTCGCTGATGTTATACTCTTGCTGTTGTGTGCTAACTATTCTAAACTTCTTTGGTGTAATTTTGCATTCACCGTCATATCTTCTGATAGACTTTAAACTTAGTTAAACCTGCAAGTTAATCATGATAAGAAGCCCAAATTAAGGTGTCTCCTACCTAAAAGTCTGCTGGATCATGGTTTTTTCTCCTCATCCTCGGAGAAGCCCATTTGTAAAACAAGAGAAAATTCCACCAAATAAGTAATTGTTCCAATTGCCAACAACCTTTCTGGGCCACCTATTTACACAATACAATGCAAATTTTCACAGCACGCAAACTCAACGGCATCATTGAAGATTACAGATATACCTAAATATCACTGATGTTAAAAAAAAAGGATTTAGAGGCAATCGTTATTTCATTAATGCTAAAAAGCACTTCTAGGGGCAAGCTAAATTTCATTGATGCTAAAACAAAAGTTTTAGAGGCAACCATTATTTTATTAATGTTAAAAAGTAATTTTAGGGACAACCTAAATTTTACCGATGCTAAGAACAACTCTTAGAGGCAACCATAATTAACTAACGCTAAAAGACACTTTTAGAGGCTATAAAAAATTATTTGCCTCATGGTGTTGCCTCTATGTGTAAAAATTCTTGTAGTGGAAGTACCCAGAACAAGGCGGTAAGAAGGGATGGCAATTGGGTGGGGCGGGTGCGGAGGATGGCACCTCCACACCCGCACCCGCATAAAATTCTCATCCCCATCCCCGCCCCACCACCCATTGCGGGGGAAAATTCCAGACCCACCCCCGCCCCACCAGGTACGTATTTATACCCATCCCCGTCCCACCACCCGCATGGGTACTGGTAAGGGCGTTTGCCGTGTACGCCTAACCAAAGATAAATTTCTCCTACTCTCATGCACACTAAGCAAGTATAATGGAAGTAGGGGTCGTATCCACAGGGAAACAGGGACGAGTTTTATATTTAGCGGGATCCAATACCTAGATTAAGCTAAGGGCCGAGAAACCTAATAACAAGGGGGGTTTCAAATAGATTTATAAACAAACTAAAAGTAACTAGCAAATAAATAAAATGAGAAATCAATATGGAAAGATCTTGAATCCGATTAACATCCACTTCAATTCATTATCGATCATTGAACCTCAACTCTAATCATTTCCATGATTATCTATTGTTGAGAACTAACCTCGCATTCTCCTTATTCTTAGTTGAATAGCACGATCAGCGTGACTATAAAACCCTAACTATAGGATAACCTAGTCCGATCAGCGTTTAAGTTCAATCCAATAGCAGCAATAAACACAGAGAACCAATAGACCTGCTAATGTCATACACGCGATAAACATTTAACAGTTGATTCAATTTCCCCAAGAAATAACCAAGACGATCTGCATCTAAGTTACTCCCTAGTTTGCTACAAATAGATAAAAGAATAAAACAATCCGATTCTATTCTTAAATCTAGCATTAGATTAATTACACAATCAAACTAGTAACGTTCCTAGCATAATTATGCAAAAACCATAGAAAACAATCATAGAAATTAAACCATAATCAAAGAAACTAAATAGAGAGGAAAGATCTCACAATAATGCTTGAAGCTTCATGTTAATCTCGTTCAAGAACAGTTCAAGCTACAATCGGCATAGTATAAGCCAATTCCATAATTGAAATCTCTAAAAACTAAACTAGAAAATGAAAACTAAAAAGAGAAGATAATAAGAGAAGAGTGGAGTTTTGGAGACTCCCTCTCCTTGAGGCTGCTGCCTCTAGGTCCAAAAATCAAGTTTAGTATTTATACTAAAGCTCAAAAATCAGCCGACAATTACACCGACCTAGGGGGTCGCGAGGTGCGAGACTGATCGCGAGTCGCGAAGAGTACTCTGTCTTCCGCGTACAAAATGGCTGGGCAAAGGGTCGCGAGTCGCGACAGGCCTCGCGAGTCGCGAAGGCTGGGTGCTCGCGAGGTGCGAGGATTCTCGCGAGTCGCGAGCGGCTGTGCTGGGCAGGTGCTACTTTGAGTGCGCGCTGGGCTGGCATGGGTTGCGAGGTGCGAGCAAGCTCGCGAGGTGCGACCAGCGTTGATGCTGCTTGCTGCGCGCGCGAGAGCTTGGTGCTGCTGGATGGGCTAGGTCTTTGCTTGGCGATGATCTTGCTGGCCGAACTTGCGATCTTTGGGCGGGCTTGCGTCTTTGTTGGCGGAGCTTGGTTGTTGTTGGTGAGATGGCACAATATTGTTGAGCTACACTCATGTTACAACCTTTCAACTTCTCGAACACTTCCAAGTAGATCGCTCAATCCCATTTTACCATAAAAGCTCGGAACATATGACATTAACACAATTTAACTCACAAAACTCCGAACTTCCGCTAAGGCTAATATATATGCAAACGTCAACAATTATAATCGAGACCCTTAGCAAAAAGCACCCAAAATATAATATAAACACCGTATAACTTGAGCGTATCAGGTACCCGCACCCGCTTCGTACCCACTTCATCCCCACCCCACCACCCGCATGGGGTATCCGCACCCGCTTCGTACCCGCGTCATACCCACATATTTATATTTTGTAAGATAAAATTATTAATAATAAGTATATAAATAGAATATTAATAATAAATATGCGGGGCGGGCGGGGATAGGGCGGGGCGGGCGGGGTGGGCGGCGGGCGGGGGCGGGGCGGGGGGCGGGGCGGGCGGGAATGGGGCGGGTGTAGCATAAAATCCACACCCGCTCCACCACCCATTGCGGGTACGATTTTAATCCCCATCCCCGCCCCATCCCCGCCAAACCTAGACCCATCCCCGCTCCACTTGGGCGGGGATGGGGCGGGTCTCCTACTTAACCCGCCCCACTGCCATAAGATTAGCCAAGGTGTTATTGTAACAACCCTGAATTTCCACTTTCTTTATAAAACATATCAGAGTACAAAGCATGGACAATTCAAGAGTTGTTATGCCGCGGTTATTAAACATTTAATAACAGCAAGGCGAAAGTTACTACTACTAGTACATAAATTAGTTATTAACTATTACAACTAAAAGAAAATATAATTAACGGTTTTTTCACCAAATACCCCTGACAAATAAATTTATTCACCAAATACCCCCACTTTTTTCAAAATTCACCAAATACCCCTGACCTTTAAAATAATTCACCAGATACCCCTGACATTTTAAAAAATACCAAAAATACCCTTTTTGGCTAACGGACGTTAGTTCTCCGTTAATTAATTAACTAATTAACCTAAAAAACCGTAATTAAACCCTAATTAAACCTAAAAACCCTAAAACTCTAACTAACCCTAAACCTAATTAATCCTAAAACCTAATTAACCCAACCCCAGCCCCCCTTCACCCCCAACCCCAGCCCCCCCCCCCCCCCCACGCAGCCCCCTCCCCCTCCCCAGCGCAGCCCCCTCCCTCCCCCCCATGACCCCCCCCCTCCCCCCACGCAGCCCCCCGGCGCCTCCCCATCCCTCGCTCTCGCCGGCGCACTCATCCCCCTCCTCCTCCCTCACTCTCGTCGGCGGCCCACGCCCCCCTCCTCCTCCCTCACTCTCGTCGGCGGCCCACGGCCCCCCTCCTCCCTCACTCGTCGGCGGCCCCCACACCCCTCCTATGCCGCATCCTCCGTTTCTTCCAGGGCGTAAACGACGGTGGGGAGAGTGCCGCCTCCTCTGTTTTTTTTTTTGGCGAAACGAGGGTGGGAGAGGGGAGACACGAGATTCGCTTCGAAGGGGTGGGGGAGGGGGGAGGGGAGGTGCTGGATTCGAAGGGGTGAGAGATGGGGAGAGGCACGCCCGGTGGGCCGGAGGTGGCGGGGGGAGAGGGGAGGGGGAGCGACCGAGTTCGCGGGGGAAGGGGAGGGGTGGGGCAACCGATTTCTTGGTGGAAGGGGAGGGGGATGCGGGGTGGGGTGGTCGGGAGGGGGAGGCGCGGCGGGGCCGGGGGTGGTCGGGAGGGGGAGGCGCGGCGGGGGGAGGGGGAGGGGGAGGGAGGGAGGGAGGGGGGGGGGGGGGGGGAGGCGTGAGGGGAGGTCGAGGGGGAGGGGGCTGCGTGGGGGCCGCCGGGGAGGGGGGTATGTGTGGGGTGCGCCGGGTGGGGGAGGGGAGGGGAGGGGGCTGCGTGGCCTGTTGGGGAGGGGAGGGGGTGGGGCGGTGGGGGCTGGGGTTGGGTGGTGGGGCTGGTGGCTCTAGGGTTGGGGGGTGGGGTTGGGTTAGGGAGAGAGAGAGTTAGGATTTTTAGCTTTACTTAGGGTTTAGTTAGGTTTAATTAGGGTTTTTTAGGGTTAATTAGGATTTTTTAGGATTATTTAGGGTTAATGACTAACGGAGTTAACTCCGTTAGTCAATAAGGGTATCTGGTGAATTTTTTTAAAAGTCAGGGGTATATGGTGAATTCGAAAAAAAGTGGGGGTATTTGGTGAATAAATTTATTTGTCAGGGGTATTTGGTGAAATAACCGTATAATTAATTAATACACTCCTATAACAAACCATAATTCTAAACTATTGCAGCGGAAGTCTTAACTTTAATAAATCTACATCTAGGTGAAGTCAACGCTCTCACCCAATATAAGCTAGTCACCATCAAGCCCTGCACATTGAAGACATGTAATATCAGCCAAAAGGCTGAGCAAGATTTCATACCAATAACAACTTTGAACTATCCAATGTGCAGGTGGAATACATACATAGTATTCCACAAAAATCATTTCACCTATACAACATTCAACTTGAATATAATAGACAACCTTCAATAATTCAAATCCACTTTACTTTCTTTCTAAACCATTCTGTAAAACTTTCAAATATAACTCATTTGAAATCTGTGAGTAGGAAGTAATAAAAATCCAATGAGCTAGCTAGGCTCACTAGATAAGGTAAACACCAAAGTCCCTAGTATGCATACCCCTAACTTGATAACGTATCAAGAAGGAAGACGAATGGCAAGAGTATTGATCAATATACTCCCAACTACTAAAATAAATTGTTGAGACACTGTTAACTCAACATACTTCCATACTCGAGGAATACCGCTTACCGGCAACCCCACAATTTAATTAAAACTTGGTAACAATGAGGAACTTCCTCCTTTTCATAATCTCAACTTGTCTCACGAGGAACTTCCTCCTTTTAATAATCTCAAACTTTATTTTGATATAAATATCGTCAAAATAATTAAAAGCTCCATAATAGCATCATAAAAACGATTCCAAACTCAATATAAATCTCAAATCAATATGAAATACTTTCTGAAATAATCTGTACAAGCTTAGTATGAAATCTTACCTTATTAGCAAACCACAGTCAACCAATCCCAATTACAAGTCAAGAAGGTTATTCTACGAACCCGCAATCTACAATATAATATAATATAGTATAAATCACTTAACTATACTTCACATAATTTACACATAAACGACATAACCTAGTTAATGAGCCTTGACTACCTTTACAAACAACTCACTTTAAATTTAATCCAAAAAGAATACAACAAAGTCAACAAAAGTCAAACTGGTCAACAAAAGTCAACTGTAAATACTACTAACTACATGAAAATAACATGCATTATATTTAATTTCAGCAGAAACTTAAAATAGGGATAACTTTCTCCTATGAAGTCCAAATGAAACGTTTCTTGAGCCTATCTTGGGTAAAATTTCGATACGAACAACTTTTGTGAAATAGTATTTTGGCTAAAAACGCCCATAAACTGACGAAAAACACAATTTACGGATCTGACCTGTAATTCCTACGAGTTATAGTTCTTGTTGATAAACTTATTATTAATAAGCAAAAATTCTTTTTAATCAAGCTACACCCAACACTCATAATCAAAACCCCCAATTCAATTTATCTCAAGAACCCTAAACTAACAAAACCCCAATTCGAAATTAAGCCAAAATTGAAATTAAAACATGACAAGGAATCTTACTTGATTAGGGGAAGGTAAAATTACACAATGAGAGAACCCAAAAATCTCCACTTCGATCCGATTTATGACCCGAAAACCGCAAGTATGAAACCCAATTCTCTCTCTTCGAAATACCCACAAAAACTGAGAAAATATTGAATAAAGATGAACAAAATTGAAGTGATGATGGTTGATAGAGAAATTAGTAGTTTTAATGGAGTTGAAGGTTGGAGAAAAAGAAAGAAAGGAAGATGGAGTATAGAGGGAAAATAAAAAGGGTCGTGGGTTTCTTCTGCAGTTTTACTCCCCTCTTCTAACTTTCTTTCTTTTTTTTTCTTTTTTTTTCTTTCTTTTGCTTTATTTTCTATTTCCAATTTTATTTCTTCCTATAACACTAATATGATAGGTTTTGGGTTCTAACTTAACCTAGGAAATTTAGGGATTAGCTTTTGACTCTTCTAAGATAAGGTTAATAAGTGGGAAATAAAATATATTTAATAAAAGAACATTTTAAATATTTTTTTATAAACTAAAATAATATAACTAATTACTAAACAGGTACAAAAATACGGGGTGTTACAATCTACCCCCCTTAAAATAAGTTTCATCCCGAAACTTAAAGTATTACTCAAATGATCAAACTTATACTCTTGTTTTTAAAAACAAGTCATTAACTCTATAAGTTAGCCAACTACTATCACTCTGGATAACATCTCCAACAATCAAATCATTTCGGAGAACATCTCCGGCAACTAATTCACTTTCTTATAGATCAATTTAATTGACCACCTTTATAACCACAATAATTCCAACTAATATATTCATACCATAACAAGTAGAACCAACATCTCATAGATCAATTGATTTGATCAACCTTGTAGACATACAACCATTTCAACTAAGAATGTTCATACTATAAGAAGTAAAACATGCAACATATTACAAGGTTTACCATAAAACTTCTAATCATACATGAATTAGGTATACCTCACATATGAAATCATAACTTTTAGCACCAAACATACAATTGGCACGAAATCTACCCCCCTAAAAAGGAAGTTACGCCCTCGTAACTAACAATAACATGAACAAGAGATGGGGACACATAAAACACATGGCATCCTTGGTCGTACGAGTAGTTCCTTGGTATTGTGGTGTGACCACAAAACGTTTACTATCCATTTCTCAACCCTACAGGTCTAACAGATCTATTGGTCTAGAGTCTCAACTAGAACTTCAACTATCACCATGTGAAGAGTTACTAATACGAGTAGTTGCAAATTTTTCCCCCCTCCCATGTTTTGACTTCTCAGCATTCAGTAGTAAAATTACATTCTTCAGTTCTTCATTTGCATCCTTCAGCTTCATTTTCTTCAATTTTGTCTTCTCCAACCTCATCTCAACATCTTCTAACTTTGTTTGAAGAGCTACACATTCAGTGCATATGTTATCTTCACCATCAACATCATCCTTCCATCGAAAAAAGTGGCATTCTTCATTGTTCTACAATAATAGAAAATATCAGTTTCCCCTAAAAACCCTAATAGGTGTGCGAAATCAAAATATTGCCAAAATTAGGTTTACTTACTGGCCACAACGAGCACCCATAAAATTGTTTCCCTCGATTCTTCTCACTCCTTGCAGTCCTCAATTTCGCAGCCAATTTGTGGTGGCACTTCACTGTAGAATCTCCCCTTCCATTAGAGAGCTTCCTCGCAGTGGTGGATGATGCACCCGACATTTTCGCCAAAAACAAACTGGAAATTCGCAAAAGAAAGAAGAAGGAAGAAGGAAGAAGGAAGAAGGAAGAAAGAAGGAAGGAAAGGGAGGGGGGTGTTTCATTAAAAATCACGTGAGGGTCACGTGGGGGTTTTAACCTGCTACAGCAGGTTAACCCTTCCAAGGGCCTGTTAGTTTCAAACATGTGTTAAATTTAGGACTAATTTTAATTAATTAATAGTTGGGACTGATATGGAAGATGTCCAATAGTTGGGACTGTTTTTATCAATTTTTTCTTCTTATTTTGCTTTAGAGAGTGTAACGAGATAGCCCACCGTCTTGCAAAGTGGGCTACTTCTAGTTTCTGTGATGAGGCATGGCTTGAAGGAGGTCCTCCTTGGATCTCAGACTTGATTGTATCGGATTCTCCGATCAGTTATCATTAATAAATTGGCCTAGCTTTTCCATTCCAAAAAAAAAAAAAAAAAAAACTCGAATGAAGGTAACCTTCTAAAACCGCTTTTCTCCGCTCCCTCCCTCTATTCCGATTTCCTTTTCTCCAGTCCGACAATCAAATAACCGAAAGCACCGGCGCCAAAAATTCATCTCCAAAAGTGTCTCTCCACATCACAATTTCTCATCTACGCGCGCCATTTCTTCTTCTACCACCCCCCAATGGATGTATTCACTCCCTTACTGGTTCGAACTAAGGTACCCCAACCCTCACTGCAACGCTTCGCAGTCATACAAATTTTCGATAAACTCCGTACATTATTAAACCTTAATTCCGACTCAGCAGCTGAAGAAGCCATTCATGAGTGCCTTCACTCTCCTTCCCCTGCTGTGGTCGATCAATCAGTGCGTGAACTTTGCCGACTTGTCAAGGACTTCAAATTGGACATCTCTTTTGCCCTTCTTCAGCTTCATTCTGCTCTTGAAGCTTGCCCGTCTCGCTTTGTTAATGTGTTTGTTAAAGGAATTGGGTTTCTTGCTCGTTTCGGGTTTCGAACTAATGGTTTTGTTTCTAATGATTTTGTTTCTAATGATTTTGTTGATGCTCCGGAGAATCACCCTTTTGTCAAGGTAAGTTGATGCATCTAATTGTTTTCTTTTTCTACTTGCTCATTTGTTGTTGTTTTGTTGTGGTTATCATTATTCCGTGGGTCAAGTATTCAGTATTTTGTGCCAAGATTTTTTTTGGGGGGCAGGGTTTTAGAGCTTTGCTCAATCCCAAACTCATATGCATTAGAGGGGCATTTTGTTAAATTACAAAATATTCGCATACAATATTTATAAATTACTATATAACATCTATAGATTAATACAAAACATGCATATGTAATATAATACATGACTCAATAAACCTCTAAGATAGGTACTTATATAAAGTATAAAGGTTTTCTCTACAAAGTAAACATTAGAGTTTAAATGTACAACATATGTAGACTACAATCAGGGGCGAAGCTAGGATTGAAAACCTAACGGGGCCAAGTATATATGAACAAAACTTCAACCTAGAGATGAACAAAACTACTTCAACAGAAAAGGCAACAAATCAACCCAGAAATCAACAAATCAACCCATAAATCAATAAATCACACCAAAAATCAACAAATCAACCCAGAAATCAAGTAATTATCCCAGAAAACAACCCACGAATTTATAGAAATAGGGTACGGATCGAGCAAATCATTTTCCTAGATTTTAGAGGTGGACACAGCATATAGGACATCTCTTTAAGCATAGTGAAGTATTATATATACTTGTGATGTGCACTGAGTAGTGAGTGTAAATGATTGATACCTTTCATCTCCATATTACACTTTTGTCTTCGTATTCTCAGAAAAAAAAAAGCAAGCTCCTTGTACAGAATCTAAATGATTTTTGTGTGAGATCATCTTAGTGGCAACCTTGAGTCTTAGTGATTCAAGAACCCATTCGAGGACAATTCCATGTTTCCTCTGCTCGTTACCATTTGTTTGGTTCACCTCTAATACTTCAAGAAACGTATCGAGAACCTTATTTCAAATTTTGAGATTTTGTGAAAGCTTCATCAAATGGTTACTTAGGATCTTTGGCAATTCAGCTCATAAGCCAAGAGAAAAACAGATCAAAATGCCCAGAAAAACAGATCAAAATGCCAGAAAAACAGATCAAATTTCCAGCAATAATACCCAGAAAAACCAAGTAGAAATCAAATCAGCATAATCGTATCAACACAAACAAAAAGAAGAATACATACTTATCATTTCTTGGCTGAAAACGGTGAGAATTTTCCCTTCAATTCATACCAAGCTTCCTCATAAATTTCTGAATTTGAAAGCTTCGTTTGAGAATTGGGGAGTTTGAGGGTTTAGACTATTTGGAGAAGATGAAAGAATTATGGAGGAGTTGAAGAAGGGAGTACATTTTTTGGCCTAAAAAAATTTAAAAAAAAAAAAAAAGAAAGAAGAAGATGAAAGTTCAGCACTTTCGTAGGGTTCAATGTGGCATGAGGAAGTGAGGGAAGAATATAGATTGTACGGAGTAGTACTGTAGTAGAATAGAAAGCGAGTCAAAGAGTCAAAGAAAAAGAAAAAAAAAAGTCCCAAACGTATTCGAACCCGCGACCTTCTGGTTCATAGCTTCATCCGCTAGTCCCACTTGCCAGTAAGCCAAGGGAGTTTTTATGTTCTTAGTTGCAGTTTATTACTATATATCCTAAAATCTGCAGGTGCCCAATTTTAAAAAATAAGGGCCGCGGGGTTGGGCCACAGGGGCCGGGCCCCTGCCAGTTCCCCCCTGTGGCTTCGCCCCCGACTACAATATGACATTTGTAAATTTATATTCAACATGTATTGATTCGTGAAATATATTTTGATTTATTTACGACGTTGGCACTGATATATGCATTTTTCATGCACAACCGTTCAAGATTTGGCATTTCTTGGGGGTTCTTGTGATGATTTTGTGTATGATGCATTCATATTATCACTACTTAGATCACATATTCTATTATCTAGGTGTTACTTATCTTATTCTTTTATATAGGGGTTACTCACGCTATTACTTGATGCTTCCTTGACTATGCACAATTTTGACCATTTATATATCTTTACTGTGTGTAAGTGAATTTGTTGGAAAACTATTTTTTTTAAAGATATAGTGAGATAAGTCTAAAAACATCTTATATACCAAAAATTGTTTATATACTTTCCGTCAAAGTTAGTAAATGAATAGGGAAAAAGTCAAAGCGATGCAACCAATTATAAGAAAGAGGTAGTACATTATTTAGGACCAACTTATCACATTATGAAGGAGTTACTTATAGAATTTTGGGGGTGAGTTACCTTATTATTATTTGGGGTTACATTATTTAGGACTGACTTGTTTAGGGTTAATTTATAATATTATGAAGAGCTACTTACCATATTATTTAGGGGTTACTCAAAGAGTGACTTATTACGTTATGAAGGGGCTAGGGATTATATTTTTGGGTATCTTATTCTAGTGTAAACGTGTCACATCATCAATTGATGGTGCGGTGCGCTGCATTAAGAATATGTGAGTAAAAATAGATGGAAATGTGAACTGGAATGATATTTTAAGACAAAGAAATCCAAATCCCGAAACTAAGCTCAATAGTGTAACACAGAGGAAAGATTAATGGACACAAGCAAAAAAAGTCAAGTGAGACACCTCAACATATATTATTTACAAGATAGAGGACGACATAGGTCCCCAATTTTGTGTTGTCTTGTGCAGGTGCAGTGCATGATGTGCACAAACACGCTGTCCACACCATGCACTTGTTAAAAAGCATGATTTTGGCCATATTACAGCTATAGGAGTTAGGGCGCTCCATTGCAGAAATCGGAGAGGACACATTTACTTCATACCCTTCTCTATATCCCTCTTTTTCACATCTGTTTGGTGCATTTGACCAATTGTGGGAAAGTTCGAACTATAGTTTCACTTCCAAGTGGGCTAGTCTTCAAATGAAGACTAATGAGCACAATATTGCTGTTCAAAGGTGATCCTCATGTTAGGGGAACAAGAGCCTTAGCTATTGCACTCATGTTAACTCTGTTCATAATCAACAACCTTTCTTGTCCCTTTGTAAACATTTTATAACCTCCATATGCAATAATTGCCCGTCAATGGTCTTTTTCAACTAAGTAATATACAGGTTGCACATTATAGAGGGAAATAATAGAACCAACCAAAGAGAACCCATAATTCATACCAATTGAAATTTGAGAACCTGTGGACCATGAAGCAATTGAACCTAGTGTATCTAGAATATTTCTTTCTTCTTTTCACAATATGAAGAAGTAGTTCTTTTTAAAATATGCTTCGGAGGAAAAATCTTTTATTAAGCTATTAAGATTGTTGGTAAGCAAATATCATGGTTACACTGAATAATCTGGTTTCAGTTAATAGCCTTGTTACATACCGTCTCTTGTATTATGTGGGAAAAATGTGGAAAAAATTGTCCGTAGTGCGATGGGTTACCAGGCAAGTATTGGTTGGTAGGGAGCCCCCTTTTAGCTTTCACTTGTCATTATCTTGATCTATTGTTGTGGATGATGGAAATATGAAGAGATTGCTATTAGTATTTGTTTAGGATTGTCACAAGACTGCCTTTTACGAGTTAGGAAAAGAAGAGGGGTGGAAATTACACTTGCATAATTAGGAACTCAACTTTCTTCCATATTTTCATTTTGGGGTAGTGGGGTTTGTAGTTAAAAGCACTAAACTTTGCTTAATAAGGTATTGAACTTTCTTGTAGTTTATTTAAGGCATTTGACATTCAAGCCACCCGATATTAGGCGAACTTGCTCCAAAAAGAAATTTACTTATAACTATCAATTGTCTTCCTACAAAATCTGTTATCGGATTTTGTTTCAAAATTTTGTTAGTTTAACCGATACGCAAAAAGTAACCCTTATTCCCAAGGTTTGAGGGTTAACTTTGAAGGTTTTAGGGATTAATTTAGGATGATTTACTGATTAACTAATGTCAATCCCATAATCCCAAGATTAAAGGGGTTATTTTAAAAAGTGTTATTGGTTAGTTAAGCAACGTTTATTGGATCTGAAGTTAATTGAGTATACATTTACGGTTAATTTATGTTTATTGAACAAAATCCATGATGATTTCGGATGGAAATAATATTACGGGGTGGTTATGAGTAACTAATTAATAATTGGGGTGGGTTTTTTTTCCGGTAAAATTTGCAGGTGGTTTTGGGAACAATGGCCATAGTTAGGGGTTGTTTTGAGCAAAATTCATAGTTTTTATATGGCAGCGCACAAAAATTTTATGCCTTTGACAGCCCATAACAGTTCTATATGTGGTATCCCTGAGGATACTCCCTAGTCCCTAGTCCTTGAATTCTTAAATTGTAGGATACATTTGGTTAGGGATCATGTTTAAGGATTTGAATTTACATTACCCTACATACCTTTCACTAAAGTTTTTATCTCTATGTGCATACATAATATTATATTTTCTTGGAATTTTTAGGTAACACTGATGTTGAGGATATTATGGGAAAGTTAAAGTTTGGTTTAATTGATTTCTACTAGTATTATTAGAAGATGGCTCGATATGGAAATGTTTCCCTGTATTTGGGATTGAGGGAGTACCTTTTTTGGCAGTTGATAGCGGTAACATTGATTTCTTCTGGCACAGAATGTAGCATCCTTGGGCTTGATTGCACAATTATAAACCAAATTCAACCCTACACGACAAGGAAAGTTTATTGAGTAATTTCTTTTGTGATGTGATTTAACATAGCTTCAAATAAAATGAAAATGTTTTCAGATAGCACCTGTAATAACAATTTTTTTTCTTTTTGTTTTTTTGAATCTGAGATACCACCTTTTAATTTTTTTGCCCAAAACAGTATCTTATAATACAAAATCTTGTATAAAAGAACCTTTTTGCTAGTTGACGGCAAAATAAGTCAATATTCAGAGGCTTTGACGTTACTTTCCCCCTTTTCTTGGTGCAATTACATTCAGTGACACAAACTTTGGCAGAACTACTACCATGAACGCAAACATGACACACTAATAAAATCAGTTCAAACTTGACAACCTTAGACAATAATCTGCACAAAAGACTCATTGAACATTTTTTTCGAACAATTTTTCTGCATATGGCTAAGGTCGTGTAATTTTTTGTTGTTGTTTTGTTCAGAGACAGTTTGTTACTTGAACTATTGATTTTAACCTATGGAATTAACTAAGGTAGGGGTTTTTGATTGAGTCAGGAATTTAAACAACGAGCTTCACCTGGAGTACATGGACGGTTCCGAAAATTAAGTTTTATTCTAATGCAAAATGGATATTCTTTTATTTATTAGTGCAATACAGAAGACCATCGTTTTATTTATTCTTTGCTATTGTCGTACACTATTCTACATTGAAAAGAACATTGAGAAGTCTATGTTTTGCCTTTTTTTTCCTCTGTATATTGTTTATTAAATGTTTGAATGTGTTAAAAAATAGTAGACGAATGCAAAAGTAAGTGTCTTATGCTATTCATTGTCTAAACTTGCCATGTTTAAGCTGTTTTTGTTACTTTGCCAATTGCCAAGCTCGTGAGACTGGTTGTAGTTGAGGCAAAGTTTGTGTCACTGATGTATCTTTCCCTTCTTTTTATTTAGTTCATTATTCATCACTCCCACTCCTATCTTTTTCTTTTATCTTCCTCTTCTACTTCTTCTTCTTCATTTCAGCATTTATAAGTTTCTAACCCTCCTTTTTCCCGTTACCTTGACGATTCAGCACTGATCCGCCTTCACTGGAGTTTAGACCAACAACAACATTACGAAAGGCAGAAACAGTCTTAAAGTTTTGAGGCTTCTCTTCACAAATCGAGGAGATGATGCAGGAGCATCAGATTTGGTCGGTGAGGAGGATTTACCCTGAGTTATGGTAAATGGGGATCCTTGTGGGTATGAGGTTGTTTAGGAGGTCCACGATCCACCTTTTAGTAGGACCCTCCTCTCTCTTTAGGAACTCTAGTTAAAGCTTAGAATATGCCGTGTTTTAAATAGTGAGACTTTTCCAATACTTTCCAGAAATTTCTAGAATTTAGCATTTAATCCTAAGTTCATGAGTTATCTAGTACATTGTATCCTTGAGAATATGAACCAAATTAAGATAGGTTCTAGATTATTCTTGAACAATGTATCTAGGAGTTTAGTGCATGCATCCTAGAATGTGAAAGGTTGCTGCTCTTATATAAATACCAGGTACTCCTAAGCATTTCAGGCTAACAAAAAAAATCAATTCATTTCAATCTCAAAAACTAATCTCAATATCCAACACCGTGGAACTTTGGAAACATGGACCGAATGTTGGATCATTTTTGGAAGCCTAGGGTAAAATTCTACCCAAGAAGGGGCCAGAACCCCCATGTAATATCAAATGATGCAGGAACTTCAGCTACCTTTGTGCGTGGACACTAGTTCCCACGCAGCACAAGCTTGCTAGTGTTTACATAGGGTGGCAATAAATATTTTGCTGCTCTAGTGCTGGTTGTAGGCTCCAAAGGATTTGATCTCCAAGAAGACCCACCCTTGTTTAGTAGTGTGAACGCTCCCATCGGTTTAAAGCACAATTTACGCGATCTGTGTTTTTTGTTCGTAGTGCTTAAGATTGTCAACTTACTTTTAATCTTAGCTCTCCAATTGTAAGCCATAGCCATGGTGAAGGCGTCATGATTCGGTGATACATCAAGTCATGATTTAGAACTTATTGAAATAGCTAAATACTCATCAATAAACAAAGTGACACTCAGTTACTAAAACTTAGCTCCAGCTATACAGTCTCATAAAAATTGAACTTCAAGCTTCACTAGAAGAAGCAGAACACCCAAAAAAGACTTTAATTAGCAAAAGGCTTGAATTCTGGTGTTCAAAATTGTGAGCCAAATATCACAGCTTCACAAATTGGACCTTCAAAACTCCAATTACCTTTTCTGTAACTGTGTCACCTTTGTCTTTAATCATTGTAATCTTGATATGCAATATAAATGGAATGAGATCATCATTCACCTGGCTTTTAGAGCTTCCGTAGATAGCACTCTAGCATCGCATTTGCAGCTCAAATAGTGATTTTTTGGCAAGGATAAGGGCATGAGAGGATGACCCATTCCCGAAAATTCATAGATAGGGAATTCTACAATTACTGCCGTTTTCTTAGTTGATTTTTGTCTTGCTCAGATTTATGTGTATCTTCCATGTTTTCACTCGGTGAACTTCTTGCTAGATACTTTAACTTGTGGAACTGCATACTTATGCTGAAAATTGAAGATCCTGACTTTTGACGGTTTTCCAGGTTTTAACTTGTCGGTTAGAGGCACAAAATGAGCTAGTGAAACAAACTGTATTGTTTGTGGTGCATGGAAAGCAATTTGGAATTGGTGAAGTCTGTGTCTACTTAAGGCCCTTCTTGACCTTTTCTGTTCTGAGAGGTTGCTGTTCAGATTCATTATTGTCATCATTCATGAGCCTTGTGATATATTCGTTGACGTCTCTATGTTGCTCCTTACATCAAGAGGCGAATCCTCTTTTTGAGATGCTGATTGGCTGTTTAAAATGTTTTAACCTTAGTGGTGCGGAGGTAAGTAGACTGATGGGGCTTGAAGTTCCTTACAGCATTAAAGATATTTGAAATTTAATCTTGCCTCGAGGTGAACTGGAGAATATTTTGCCTGAGAGAACTGCAATTGGTTTCTTGTATGTTTTGTTTTGCACAGGATCTCGGGAAAGTTGTCATCTTTGCTGAGTTTCTAGTGGATGCGTACACTGTAGTTTTGCGACATTTGATGAAGATGGGATCCGTATGTTTTCCTTTCTCCTCTCCCCTCCCCTCCTTCAGTTCAACTTCCTGTAGTGCATTCTGCCTTACATTTAAGTTTTCAGCTTTCTGATCTAAGCTTCCTCGTGATAAAGAGGATAAGGATAAATGGAACTGTTCTTCCTTCCTGCTTCTGTTGTCTAAAAATATCTCACTGTCTCAGGAGTTAACCACTTATGTTGAAATTGTTCTTCTATTAAATGTTTGTTACTAGAAGAACCAAAACAAAGAACAGAAAAAGGGAAAATAATAGGTCAGAACATTAAAAGAAGATTCGTGAGTCGTGCCGGCATACATTTTCTTAGCATTTTTTACCATAGAGAACGGGGAGCAGAGAAATCCCTTACAGTTTCTTTTCATTTCTGATAGCAAAGTTCCGTGCCTTGTAGCTAATGCCAGGGGCTTGATGGACGGTGGTGCAGTGAGGGAGTAGGTTTGGGGGTTGGGGAGAGAGCAGAAGAAATGCAGCATATCTTGCATCTTTATATCTCTTTTATGGTCTTACAGGAGAGTCCTTGTCTTCTAACTTCAGTATCATCTGTTGTTGAATTTAGACAGATCTCTTTCAGAAGAGTAAGAGTTGTAATTTTTTTTCTTCTTGTAATTTATGTAGGAGAAAGAAGCATTATATCTTATATGGTATTCTGATATTCAAGTTGTATATGATAGATGGTTACTGAAGTTCAATTGGTTGGGGTCAAACTGGTGGATGCTCTTCTCACATTGTGCTTGGAGTTTGAAAAGCGTAGCATCGAGAGCAAGCCTGTCCTTGAATTATCAAGGAGACTTTTGAGTACCCAGAAAGAGTTTGAACTGTGCTATGTCCCTCAACTTTCCTCTCCTATGTTATCTCTCATTGTTCTTCTCACTCATTTGGAACTTGAAGATGAAAAGTTATATGTCCTTGACCTTCTAGCATTCTTTCTGAGGTGGAGAATTCAAGATGGTGAGAACATGATATTTTTTAGCCATCTCATGAGCTAGTAGATTGAATCTTTGTGTTTACTACTTTTGGTGAAAGGCTTCGTTTCCTTGTCTATTTTGCATAGTACCAGTTGTGACTTAAATTTCTGACTTGTTTGTATTTATGTGTCTATGTTTGTGAAATACATAGTCTTTTTTTGAACATGGATCTACACCTACCTCAACCCACTCTCTCTCTCTCTCTCTCTCACTCACTCACTCACTCTCTTGTTTTTCTTATTTTCATATGTGATCGTTGTTGAGTGGCGTGAGTTGTCATGTTGAGTACAATGCGAGGAGTTTGACAAAAGTTGTAGATTGTTACATCGTTGTTACTTTATTTTTCGTAAAGTGAGATTCGGTATCCCCCACAAGAAATGAAACAGTTGCCGTCCTTCAATATTTTAAATTTGTATATTGTGAATGTGAAAATTTCAACTTCTTGCCCTTCTAAATATTCGTTCTATGGCTTTCTGTTCCCTATTATATCTAGCTCGAACTGAATGCCATCTCTATCAGTTATTCAGTTCGTAATGGCGTTTCCTATTTGCAGAGTATGCTGTGGCTGGAGTTGCATGTGATCCAAGTGAAGTGTCTCTATTTCTTTTTCCTATCATCAGCTTGATGTCGTCTCCTTCAAAAACTGTAAAACAAGCAGCATCTCAGTTTCTTTTGATGTTGGAAAAGCTCATTATAAGTCATTCGACCCCATCGGGGGATGAAAAATCTGTTCAAAGGGGATCTTTGCTTGTTAGTAAGCCTGAAATTATCATCTTTAGGCTTTTGAAGCATTTATGGCTTCAGGTAGTTTTCTACTTCTTCTCGTTTTTTGACTGAGTTCCTAGGTTGATGTTTGGTTTAACTCACTTAAGTATTTGTCCTGGTTGCAATTTCATTGATAATGTTATCAAACATGCTGGCATTTTTTTGCTCAAATTCGTTTTGTAATAGCTACACAATATATTCCTATCACTATTATTGGTTCATGTTTTATTAGTTGATGGCGTCTATCATTTTCACGTGAGATCTTAAGGGGTCCCTAAGTAGAAGTGAAGAGAGGAAAGATAAGCAGGAGAATGGAACTTCCAGGTATCTATATAAGATATGATGAAAACTAAGAACTCTTTCCTCGTCTTTGGGATTGGGTAGAGGTATGAGGGACGAAAGGTGGTAAGCTATCTTATATCTTTAAACTTTTGGTGTCACAAAGCTGGATATCTCTCATTACAAGCCACCAAGCACTCAATAAGTTCAGCAAGTGCCGAGTATATCAATCCCCTATAAGTTATAACTCATCTATGTTAATCTTTGAAAGGGAGATGGGTAGAGGATTAGATAAAAGACTATGATTTGAACTGAACTAAATTTCTTGGCCCTTATCTAAATTTATTTTAATCATTCTTTGAACTTCTATAGTTGTGAATGGAGGCTATGGAGCCTGGGCAGCACTTATCTGAACGTTGTGTCGTTTATCTGCACTAATCTAAATTTTCTGGTCCTTGTCTGAACATATTGGCTTTTGTATGAATTTTGAACTGATTTTACCCGTCAACCATTTATAAGGTGAAAAGATTAAAGCCTAAGTGATGAAAGATTTCCTCGTTTCTGGAGGGAGGAGCACATGAGAGGCCACCTAAATAATTCGTGAGCTTGTGTTTAAACCTAAGCAGCAGTGCTGGTTGCTATTTGACATTTCTGGTGAAATTCTGTCTAGACTCTAGAGAATGCTCTAGCTGAGCTCCCTTGGTGAAAAGTCATCGGGATGCCTGGTCATGTCTTCACTCTTCGTCTTTGTACTATAAGATCTTGAAGTTTATATCTTAGATCATATCACCTCTTCTTACCTTAGTGAGAAACGATGTAGAAGTGGGGATTGCTTGTGAGAGGATACTTGAATTGGTGAGTGTCTTTTCTATTCTTTACATGCCTCTTATCATCTTGGCATGGTTCACCATGGTCCTTTTACACCCTTTTTGGGGTTAATGACATTTTTTCTTCCATATATGATTGAATCCTTGAGATGAATGTATGAGTTTTGTCAGTATGTAGTATGATGCTATTTGAAAGCAATATAAAAATATCTTGGCATGATGTTGGAGGAAAGACTAATTTCTGCCCATTCTTTGATGATATCTGCCATTTAGCTGAAATTAGTTCATGCATTTGATACCAATTATTTTTTGCCCCTTCTTGCAGGATTTATCTCCCTCTTCTTTCTTTCTGAACATTTATTCAGCCAATGAAAATGATATTATTATGGATAGTGGATCAAAATCTTGGTTATCTCAGCTAGGAAAATATGCTTTGTCAATTGCAGAAAGGCATAAGTCTGGCGACATGATCTCATCATCGCGAGAAGTCATGTCATCTGGTAAAGTGCTTGGGTTGAATTTAAGAGTGTCAAGTCATGACCACTTTGCAAATATGATAATATCCTCCTGTTGTTTGATGCATGTAGAGATACCTTTGCTACTGGGTGCACTTGCTGGAAGTCTGGTTGTACATGAATCTTTGGGAAGCTATGCTATAGAAATATTAGCTGTTCTCAATAATATGGACCCCACACTTGGTGTTCCCCTGTTGCTGGCTGTTTTGTATTACTGCAATTTTGCAAGGTGTTACAGCAAATGCGGTAATGATTTGCTGGTGAGCGTCATGCTTTATTTTAGCTGGTTTGGCGAGAATATCTTTCAGTTCTTTCTTAAACTCCTGCAATGGGTTTCAGATACATATTTTTTTTTTTAATAAATTTATTGATGATGGAGAAGAGATAGATGCAACATTAACAGGGACCTTCTGGAATTATTTGAACTCTTGCAGTTGAATCTTTTGGGAATGCTATCTTCACTTGCTTCAAACTCTGCGATGCTACCTTTGATATTCCAAACCATCCTGCCAATGCTTCAGAAAGATTCAAATCCGTAAGCACATTTGTTGTTTTTATGACTTAATTAATTTCCTGTGCCTGAAATCTAAGTGCAATTTATTGAATGTCTCTGTGCTCATGGATTTATACCAAAATAGATGAAATAATAATTATTGTCATGCTTATATGTCACTTAGGAAATGAATTTATCCAGCTGACTCAAGTAACTTCATTCTAATATCTTTAGGGATAATATGTTGGCCTCCCATTTATTGTAATTCGAACCTCAATAATTTACTCGAGATATAATGCCCTATCAAGATATCCAAACTTTCAGGAATACAGTAAAAGAATTAAACAAAGAAGAGGACAGACATTTCGGGTATCTTTCCTCCACCTAGTTTCTTGGATATATTAGCTTCCTTTGGATTTCTTACATTCCTTTGCTGTGAGGTTATATCTCTGAGGGTATTGGCGTAGGCATGATTATCATGTTACAGTTCTTTATATACTTAGTCACTACAATTAGGCAGCTATCACTTAGCCGATACTGCTGTTATTTTCTTTGTTTCCTCAAAAAGGTCATGGCACATCTGTCCTGATGGTTTACTTCTGCAGGGTCTTGTATGCAACTGCACTTCGTCTGCTTTGTAAGGCTTGGAAGATGAATGACAGGGTCTTTGGGAGTTTGCGTGTAAGAATGCTATCTATCTTTGTTCATTTGTGTTTAATCTTGTTGTTGTAGCTTCTGACTTAAAAGTATGCAGTTTATATAAAGGGGTCCATGTTTTTAAGGTGTCATATGCTACATATAGTCGGACTTTTTGTCAAGTCGTAGAGCATAAACGAACAGCACAGTCACCAATTCAAGTGACTGACTCCACAGGAAACATACTTTTTCTCTATATTACTTTGGCACGTAAAAGGACCTTGGATGTTGCGTGTCAATTTGACATGATGCACGACACCTGGGATAAAGTGTCGAGTCAAGTACCTTAAAGTGTCGAAAATCAGGTGTGGAGATCGATAGGAGGAGATGAGAGAAAGAGAATGAAAAAAGTCAGTTGAAATTGCTGAAAAGAAATTACAGATCTAGGGTTTGGAACCCTTAACCTCATACTGGGAAAAGAATTGTTCAAAGTTCAATAAATTACCTTGGGGTTTTTGTTTTCCAATAAATTTAAACCCGATTCAATGATCGTATCACCCAATATCACTGAAGGGTGTTTGCGAGAGAAATACCTGTTAACTTGGCTTCATCGAAAATTAGAGGTCAAAGAGGGGGGGGGAGGGGAGGGGAGGGGAAGAGGATAGATAGATAGAGAGAGAGAGAGAGAGAGAGAGAGAGAGAGAGAGAGAGAGAGAGAGAGAGAGAGGGAGGGAGAAAGCAAGTTGGAATATTGCAAGCAACTAGGCGTACATTTTTTTTTGCAGTCAACCAATAAAGATATACAAGCATATGGTCCTTTTATGGGAAATGTGCCCTACTGCCCTCTTAAGTTAATAATTTCTTTCATTCTTCCTCACTAACCTTTCAACAAAACTTCCTCCCTCGAATTACATTAGTTTTAATTTTTGTTTTGGGAACAATTACTCATTTACTCCGACTTTAGTCTCTGTAATCCTATCAAAATGCTTAACCCCGCCTCTCCCAAGTAGAGCCTACTAAAGAACTTGTTACTCTTTAATTGTTTTTGTTTGGCAATGTGAAAGTTTAGATGTAGTTTCTGGGAAAACATCCAAAATGCCCGAATTTTCTGAACACTTTAGATTATAGTCGTGTTCAGAAAATTGATCAAGACAATCATTTGAATGTATTGACGTATCTACCAAAATTTTGGTGTAGAGTTTCAGATTCTCCTATGCGTACTTGGATACAACTCCACAATCCAATGACCAACATAGGTTTTGTTAAATGTTCTTATAAGTTGTTATGAGTCAAGATAAGTTACAATAAGATCTAGTCAAGTCCAATTCATGACTACAATAAGCTCTAATAAGTTCAAATAAATTCCTATAAGTTCTGGTAAGTTCAAATAAATTCGTATAAGTTCTGGTAAGTTCAGATAAGTTCAAATAAGTTCAAATACATGAATTTCGGCTTCAAGGAACACGCCTTAAGTTTTGCTAAGAGAAAACTCTGCATCATTCAGTGGAAGAACATGTTACTTTGTACTTCAGATTGCTGTAGATTATCATGTCTCCTTTACATGATAAGACGATGTAGCACTAGGTAGCACATATGACAGCTGGTGGAAAGTCTAAAACTTGTCCAGGGATACGTTTCAGTGATCGTGGAGTTCAAGTCTATTTGTTATTAAGGAAAATTTCACAATAACTGAGTGTATATTGGGTTCAAGGTTTTGTTGGTTTGGTTTGTAGTTGACTTCGTGCACTTCAGTCTTTTATTGCTTTCAATATCCTATAGCTTTCATCCAGAATCGGTTAGACTCAATATGATGAAGAGTTTGCTTATTATAGAGTTGACTGACAGTGTGAATAGACCAACGATTATGACAATGCATTACGGATTCCACCATGGCAAGGGTCTGAAAATCCAATATTTGTGCTGTCTTAGTATGAGTGTTTGTCAACTATCAATAGAAACCTTTTCAAACTCTTATATATCATTTGGTGTGTTCTCTGTATGTTTTCTTCTTTGTCTTCTCTTGGTTTATAGAATAGAAATGGTTGGGCTACTAGCAGTGCCTTACTATTTCTTGTTGAGATCATGTCAAGTACTTTATGCATTGAAATATGGAATTAACCTGGATAATGGAGTTTATCCTGTTTTTCTGCTTTAGGTTTTTCAGCAAGTTCTGGCACTTTTTGATAATTTTGTTTTCTTCTTGATGATCTACAGAATTTCCTGCTGCCGGAGTGTTTTATTGAGTTCAGATTTGACCAAACTATTACTACAAGTCTGGCTGCTTCTCTTCGGGATATCTGCAGAAGAAATCCGGAAAGGGGTGTTCAGCTGATTCTGTCTGTAGAAGTATGCATATTTTTGTTGCTCTTTTACAGAATTTGCTCTGCTCTTACTCTCTTCCTCCTTTTAACCCTCCTCTGTTTCTGGTTCCTCAGATTAGTGTTCCATTTTTTACATTTGAATTAACAGGCATGCATTGACTGTCCCGTTTCTATAATTCGAGCTCTTGGATTTCAAAGCCTTGGTTACCTTTGTGAAGCTGATGTAGTTGGTAAGCAACCTTCTCACAAGCAAATGTTACATTGATTATAAATCTTACATGGTGCTACAGAAACTGGGGCAATTAGTTTGTTTCTGATATATGGATTCTTGTGAAACATAATGGCCTATCTTACACCAATGTGTGACATTTCTCCCTTCATGGCCTCTAATTTCAAGTCTAAGTGTTTGACTGTTAATTTGTGTTTTTCTTATAAGAACATATATAGGATGGAATTACTTTGAGTTGAGTAGTCTTGGTCATTTAGCATGATTGAGGAGACTTGAAAACCTGTCTGGTGCCCATGCAAATATTAAGGATCCTGAACCTGACATTTCGACCCATATATGACCAGATTCCTGCAAAGATTATTTGAATACTTGATCTCAAACCAAGTTTACAAACTTTTTTTGACAGTTGTACTTTAAGACTCCACCATGGAAAAGGTAAATTGCTGACTTGTTGTGCATTTGGAATTGAGACAAGGGTTGGAGAGGTGAGTTTACATCCAGAAGCTATCTGTATACTTTAGGAGAGAGAAGGATTGAGTGGAGGAACATCTGTATATGGTGTTCAGTGCTAGATATGATGTTAGGGGTCAACAAGAATACCTTAGTTGTGGCTACTGGCTAGTGATAAATTTAGCGCACTACAAGCTTTTCAATGCACTTTGACCTTATCTGCGACATGGGATTATATGTTGGAAGTTGGAACTTTCGTAGTCTGGTTCAAACATCAAAGGGATGTGGCGATGCATATGGTATGGCAGGTTGATTCCACACTAGTTCTCAACAAGAGTTCGTCAAAAGTTAGGTTGGCACTAATCTAAAATTTATGTACTTGAACTGTCCCCAAAGTAGGATCTTGTTTCTAACTTTGTGGAAGTGTAAAACAAAATAAATGCACAAAGGATAATTGCAAATTGCAAGGAAACATTCTCAATGGTATTATGTCAAATGTCAAAAGTCTCAGCGCATTCTCTTATATCAGACCTTTAAGTTCTTGTATTCGCAAAAGTGGTTACAATATTATGTAATTTTTTTATATATTTAATCTATTAATCTCAATAGAAGCTTCTGATTGGGAATTAAATTGGTACATGTCTCCCTAGATTTTTATACAGCATGGGATGTCATTGAAAAATATGGACAGGATTATTCCACGGATCCCATAATTGCTCATAGGTAAGCTTGCTCTGCTTGAATGTTGGTTTTATTTTTGAATTTCTCATGCAATTATTCTCAACTTTTGGTTCTTGTTTTGTCTTATGCCACAAGCTAACTAAATCAATTTACACTGCCTTATGTTTCCACTTTATATCGCCTCTTTATGAAGATTAGAAATTAATTGGAAATTAGATGAAAGAAGGAGAAACAAATTTGTATGAACGGTGCAAAATATAATCATATTGGATCAGAGGTAATGGGAGTGTGGCTTTCAATGACACATACGTAGTCGAGTTGGAGACCATGTTTTCTTTAGGTGGATCCATGATATAAGAGAACCCAAAATACATAAAAAGGGAACTAAGTGAGCATGTAAACATCTATATAACTCACTCTTGCTTTAACCTAATATGGTTATGAGTACCCATGTAAGATTCTTGCGTTCTTAGCACTCTAATATGGGTAAGAGTAGGCTTCAGCACGTATCAGATATCTTATGGATTTCGGATAAATATCCTATATCTGGAATTTTCCATATCCGATATCGGGATCCGATCGAAAATTTCGAATATTGATACTAGATATCCCGAAAATTTTGAGATCGGATATTTTTGGATATTTGAAATCCATATTTTCTCTTCTTTTGCAAATTTCCAAATCTGTTAGGTTAATTAATTGGGGTTTACTATTTACCATCCGTATTTACTAAACACTGCCCATTATGTTTTTGGTTTCTTTTTCACCTCAAAATTATAAATTTTTTATAATTTTCATAGCAGGTACCTAAAGAAATTTTCAGTTCTACCATGGTGGAACCGACCATTTTTTCCGGTGCCACCATGGTAGAAACGGAAAAAAAATTCGGTAATTCCATGGTACAACCAATTTTTTTTTCTCTTTTCCGGTTTCACCATGGTAGAACCGAAATTCTCTTTTGGGTTCCATGGTGAACTTTAAAAAAAAAAATTGAAATTGCAAGGGAGGAGGAAGGGAGAAAGAGGAAGGAGGAGGTTGGGCGCGCCGGGGGGGGAGGCGAGGGAGGCGACAGGTGTTGCGGCTGGGACGAAGGGAGAGGTGAGGGGAGCTGCGTGGCTGGGACGAAGGGAGAGGCGAGGGGGGTTGTACCTGTATGGCCGGGACAATCGGAGAGAGGGGAGGCGAAGGGTGGGGGGCTGCATGGCTGGGACGAAGGGAGACGAGGGAGGCGAAGGGTGGGTGGGGGCAGCTGGGGGGGGTTCAGTGGTGAGGTGGAGTGGGGGCGCTGCGGGTGGGGCTGCAAGGGAAGGGTGGGGTGGGCTGCTATGGGGGTGGCTGGGGGGTGTAGGGGTCGGGTGGGAGCGTGCCGCTGGTGGGGCTGCAGGGGTGGGGGTGGGGGCTGCAGGGGTGGGGTGGTGGTTATGGAGGAAGAAGAAGTAAAGGAGGGAGAAGAAAAGAAAAAATACCGTATAAATACGAACGATATATGGTAAATACGGGCGGCAAATAATATTGAGGTAATTAAAATATAGGAAGTAGAATAATGGATCTTGTGAGAAACAGAGTAAAGTAGGTCTACATAAAATCTAAACAAGAATTACATTACCGCATAAAATCTAAACTTGACAATTGAATAAAAAAATTACAACCACAACAAGAGATCTACATGTTGCCGGCATTTTTTAGTATCCAGGCTTCACTTTGGCGTTGTTTTGGCTTGTCTGAGATTCTTTTTTTTGTTCATTGGGACTTAGGACTTAGGAGTTTTTTTCTCTTTTTTTTGACAGTCACTAATGGAAGGCCCCTCTAAGAACTTGTCACGTTGAACTTGCATATTGTTGCCATGTATTAGGCATAGATTTTTCTAACATGTACCACACTCGCTGCTGTGGATGGGTGTTTCAAGGCTATAATGTGGCTATATTTCGTGAGCCGATTAACCACTACAAGCACCGTGTCTACTCCCCCTGATTTTGGTAGACCCTCAACAAAATCCATAGACAAATCCTCCCGGACCTCGCTGGGAATTTGGAGCGGTTGTAAGAGCCCTGCCGGCTTTAAGGAAGTGGTTTTTTGTTGTTGACAAACTTGGCAAGACTTCACATAGGTAGTGACGGCCTTCCTCATACCTTGCCAATACCATTCCGTGGCGATGCGTTGGTAAGTTTTGAAGTCTCCCAAGTGTCCTCCAGTTGGAGTATCGTGATACTCATGCAAAATTTGTTTCACCAAGGCAGAATTACTTGGGATTACCAACCTTCCCTTGTACCAGAGTACCCTGGCCTACTGTGAACCCTTTTGTACTCTCCTCCCCATCTTCAATTGCTTGCTTCAACCGGTTAATGTAGGGTCTGCATTAATTTGCTGTTGAGAGATGAGAGCCCCAGACTCCATGGAACTAGGGTGCCTCCGAGAAAGGGCGTCGGCCACCTTGTTTGATGGACCGGGCCTATACTTAATTTCAAAATAATTGGCCTTCAATTTGCTCATCCACCGTTGATAATTGGTGCCCACCTCCCTTTGGGCCATCAAGTACCTCAAGCTTTGTTGATAGGAGTGGATAATGAAGCGCCTTCCCAACAAGTAATGATTCCGCTTATGTACTGCTAATACCACCACATTAACTCCTTCTCGTATATGGACTTGGTGCGAGCACGGGGGCCCAAAAGCTTGCTGTAGTACGCAATTGGGTGCCCATTTTGTAAAAGAACCGCGCCTACTCCATACCCACAAGTGTCTGACTCCAACATAAAGGGCTGAGAGAAGTCCGGCATTGCTAGGACCGGGGATGCCACGAGAGCATTTTTTAAGGTGGAGAAAGCCTCGGTTGGGGACCCACCAAAGTTGTCCTTCTTTAACTGTGTGCTGCAAGAGGTTGAGCAATTCCCCCATATCCCTTCTTAAACTTGCGATAGTACCCTGTTAGACCAAGAAATCCCGGCAACTCCCTCAAATTGGTTGGAATAGGCACATCCAACATGGCTTGAACGTTGGATTGGTTAACCGCCACCCCGTTACTCCCAATTATATGACCCAAATAGACCATTTTGGTCCTCCAAAGCTCACACGTTCTAATTTGCGTATAATCGGTGCTTGGATAGCGCTTCCAAAACAGTGGATAAATGTTGGAGGTGCAACTCCAGGGTCCGACTATAGATCAATATGTCGTCGAAAAAGACGAGCACAGATTTCCGAAGTTAGGGGCCGGAGCATTTGTAAGGCCGAAAGGCATTACAAGGAACTCATAATGGCCCTCATGAGTCCTAAAAGCTGTCTTGTGAACATTTTCCTTTTTCATCCGAATTTGATGGTAACCCGACTTGAGGTCGAGTTTGAAGAACATTGTAGACCCATGTAATTCATCAAGGAGCTCTTCGATCACCGGAATAGCAAATTTATCGGGCACCATTGCCTTATCAAAGGCTCGATAATCGACGCAAAATCTCCACGACCCATCGTTCTTCTTGACTAGGAGGAGCAGGCTTGAGTAAGCACTGCTAGAAGGTTGGATGATACCGGCCACGAGCATATCCCCAATTAACTTCTCAATCTCGTCCTTTTGAAATTGTGGGTACCGGTAAGGACGAATGCTGATAGAGTGCTCATGATCTCTTATCGGAGGCGAACCTGCTTGCATGTGGAACACACTATCATAAGTCTGTAAAACCGAAATAAGGGTTGAGGTAACTCCATTGATCTGCTCCTCAGCCATGCGACTCCCTTCGAGCAGGTTGGTGGACAGGACACCCCCTCTCTCTTTGCGAATTGTCTTCAACATTGCTTTTAGAGAAATTTCGGATCGGCCCAAAGTTGGGTCACCTACCAGCATGACTGTCTCCTACCCAATTGGAATTTTATTGTTTGCGTTTTCCAATTGGTAGTCATCGTACCAAGTTTCTCAAACCATTGTATACCAAGTATCAAATCTGAGTTACCTAAGGGAAGAGGGAGAAAATCTTCCACCACCTCTAAGCCCGACAGCCTTAGCTGGACTTGCCGACATTCGCCCTCCCCTTGAACGGCCTCCCCTGTCCCCAAAGACACCCCAAAACTTTTCGAGGGAGTGACCAGAATCTTCAAGCGCTGCACTAGGTTGGTCGAAATTAAGTTATGTGTGGGCCCGGGGTCCACCATGACCACCACCGGGGGACCGTTGATGCTGCCTTGGAGGTGGAGGGTTTTTGGGTTGCTAAACCCCATGACGGAGTAGTTCTTCTGGGTGGGGAATCGGGTCAATGAAAGGGGGAGGGTCAAACTCATTTGAGTTGTCCTCTTTGGTTAACAGGATACTCAATTCTCTCCTCTTACACCTGAGGCCAGGGGCTCATTTTTCATTACATTTAAAACAAAGCCCTTGGACTGGAGCTCTTGCTCACTTAATCTTCTGACCTCGTCCATGGGCCGGCCCACTGATGAGGCTGTGGACCGAGGGGTATGGAAATAACTGGATTGAATGGAGCTCATGTTTTGGGGGGTAAATTTGTGGTTTGGGTATTTTTGGTGGAAGTGGACCGGTTGGCTAGGGGGTTGAGGGTTGAGTTAGGGTAAGTGGGTTGAGACCTAAATGAGGACTCCCAATTCTAGCCCTATTTTTGCTGAAGTTTGTGCTCCACTTTGAGCGCCAACTCGCCAAGTCCATGGCCTGGTCAAGGCTCGTTGGGCCCAAAACTCTCAGCTCTAATCTTTCCCTTAGCCCATTTATGAACTGTCCTTTGGTAATTTCCTCATGCACCCCTTCTAATGGTGCCAGAAGTTCAATGAACTTCCGGCGATACTCCGCCACTCCTTCCCATTGTCGGTGGTCCATCCACTGTTCGTGAAGGGTTCCGGTATACGTGAAACGGAATTGCCTCAAAAGCATCCCTTTGAACTCCTCCCATCTCGGGTGCCTTCTGTTTTCCCATTGAAACCAGAAAAGGGCATCACCATCTAAAGCCACCACCGACTCCTCCATCTTATCCTCCTCACTTAAGGGTAAAATTTGAAAAACCGCTCGGCACGAAGAATCCACCCGTCGGGGTTTGTTCCGTCAAACACGGGAAAGTCGAGTTTTTTGAATCGCCACCACTGCCCTCCATTACCACCGTTCTCGAAGTGGAAATCTCCTCTTCGCCCTATCATCTCTTCAAACTCCCCGTCACCTCGACGGCCGCCGACTCCTCCGCCCTCCTAGAAAGAGTACGGGTGAGCGCTTCCCCTCTTATCAGAGTGCTGAGGTGATTGCTCGCCCTGTAGAGGATCATCTAAGTGTATGGGATCGCCAGTGGCGCGGTGGGTTTGCGAACCTGAGCCTCAAACTTAGCCTGCCCTTATCTTGGCAATCGTGGCCTCCTGATTCTCCCTCATTCTATCCATCCGACCTTCCAGGCGAACGCGGTTCTCGTTCATCTCCTGGTTGGTCTTCTCCAGCGCCGCCGTGAGCGCAGTCAGTGCTTGCTGCAGCGGCTCTGCTACTTGGCCCACCGCCCGTGCCAGCTCCCCAGGTAAGTTCGCCTGAAAAGTAGCGAACGGTTGTTCAGATCAACCGGCTTTGATACCAAAAGCTATAAACTCAAATAACTCAACAGTAAATTAACACAAAAGGGGGATAAGTTTGTAATTCACAATCAAAGATCACTCAATACAGGCTCAATTCATTCGAGAGGATTGAGGACTCTCCCAAGTCCCAAGCATACTCACTCTTCTATATTTTCTGGATACCTCCTCAATTACATTCCAATTTCCACCCTATTTATTACAGCGACACTCACTCCTACAAAGCAATAAAGACTAGATTACCCCTTCTAGAGGTTGCCTCAGATATTCCCAGTACTATTTGGCACATTCCCCAGCTCAACACTTCCTGGTACAATTCCCAGCTCAGTAACATTCCTCTCACCAGTATTTGCAGTTTTGTCATCATTCTCTTCAATTCCCCTTTTACACTTTTTCCTTCTCTTGTAAGTTACGTGTATAGGAGGCCTAGGGTGAGTCATAGCATGTTAGTTAATTTGAGGGTGAAATCAAAACTGATTTCCATTTAATTTGAATTTAATCCCTAATCTTGTTTATCTTTTATAAAAATGTAGTTTGAAACCTTAATGAAACTCAACTTCATTTATGGATGAGTGAAGCATTGTTTGAAATCTTGTTTAGTTGAACTACCCTCTCGTGAGTCCACATAAGTCCTCTACTCCTCTACTGACGAAAATAGGTGAGAGAGTGAAGTTGTTAAATTTGCTTACATTTTCTAAAGTAATAATTGGATTTGTGTTCTCTGAAATTAAATTGAAGGGTAAAGGACATTTGATTCTTTGGCCTTCGGGGATAAAGAGTAAAGAGTCCAGACTCCAAAAAGATAAGAAAAGGCAAAGAGATCAAAAATTGCGAAACAAAAGATTTTAAAAATGTGTGTGTCATGTGTTGAATGTTGGTATGGATCTTGAAGGTTTTGATGTGAACAACGGACAACGTAAAATCTAGGTCTCTTGATAAAAAGATCATTCATGATTAGTTTGGTTCAGGACGATGGAAGTGCTCATAGTGAACCAAAGGAATGAACACAAAGGAATATTTTGGGTCTTGATTTACTGTAAACACTTAAGTTAAAGAGTAACTAATCTTATGGCTTGTTTGGGAATAGTCATTTCATTTCAAATGATGGATTTGACACAATT
This sequence comes from Beta corolliflora, assembly GCA_947648045.1. Classification (NCBI taxonomy): domain Eukaryota; kingdom Viridiplantae; phylum Streptophyta; class Magnoliopsida; order Caryophyllales; family Amaranthaceae; genus Beta; species Beta corolliflora. The sequence continues at coordinate 667,928 of CANSZD010002088.1, forward strand.
TATATGTTTTGGTTATCCAAAACATTCGAATTTGGAATTGACCCAATTCCATGTAGGCATATGAATGAGGCACAAAACAAGAATTTCAAATACAATATAAAAGTATGTCATTTCAAATCCTACGTTTTCGATTTCTCGTGAGTATGAGTCATGACCCATCCTTTCTTTATCTTTCCTCTCTATGCGCTCTTTTCTCTCTCCTCTTACAAGGGTTAGGCTGTTTTCTCTCTCCTCATAGAGTCCCTTTCTCTCTATTAACCCCACCTTCCTCTGCCACCAGATCAACCGACACGCGTCTTTGAACTCAAACTCAATAAGGAGATTTGTGACCCAAAGTGTCATCTTCGGACTGAACTTCATTGAGTTGAAACTCCTCTGTGAATCTGCCGCCATTGTTTAGTGAATCTCCGAGACATATCTGCCGCTGTCGGAGGAGTGTTGGGTGGAGGAAGCATGGGTGGCAGTGCAAGTGGAGGATAGAGATTAGAGAGGTAGAGAGTTCTAATTGAAAATTTTGAACTGTAGAATTGAAATTTCACACTTTCCAGACGCCACAAAAAATTCGAAATGATGGATTTAGAATTCTTAGTTTTTCCAAACAAGTTATTTTGAATTGAATTTTGGGATTTGAATTCCCAGAATTGAAATTATGGAATGGAAATGATTTCAATGATCCCAAACAATACCAACTGAATCACAATGGAGGAATGTTTTGGGTCCTCATTTAGTAATTGATTAAGAGTTGAAATCACAAAGGAGATCAGAATTGTTGCACTTGCATGCTTTGAAAGAAGCCATGCAATCCTTATTTGAAAATCAAAATGAATTGCAATCCTTCCCCTACAATCATTAGGAAAGATTTAGTACAACTCTAGTCTAAACTAATGAAAATGTATAATAGGAATACCTTTGATTTGTTTTAGGCAGATTCCTCTTACAACTCAGACAAATTCTACTTGCTCCTCAACTAATCCAACTCACACAGATTATAGGCTAAATTTGGGCAAATTAATTGGAATTAAATAAATGAATTGGATCCAGTTTCCAATTAAGGAATTCGGCCATAGACTCAGCTAACAACTTGCACCATGTAAAACCCGCACCGTAAGGGTAATGGTAAAACCATGGGGTTATCAATAGTATGGTGTTGTATTCAGTAAGATAAGTGATGTTCAGAAAATTTCAGAAAAGCTGAGAAAAATCTAGTGAAGTTCCAAAAGTTCAGATTAATTAAGAAAAGTTCAGGAATGTTTAAAAATATTAAGAAAAGTTCATGAAAGTTGAGATGAAGTTCTGAAAAGTTCTAATAAGCTTAGGAAAAGTTTAGAAAAATGAAGAAATATTCATACAAGTTTAGAATAAATAAGTTGTAGAAAAATAATCTAATAGAACAAAACCTAAGTAAAGTAATCAAAAGGTACTAGGTAAAATAACTAACAAGGCTATCAGTAAGCCATGTAATACAACTTTAGAACTTTTGTTTAGCAACAGACAAGTTAGAAACTCCATTGTGCCCAAGACCTAGGTGATTTGTTATTCATGAGGTGCCTTTGATCCCTTGTCATGTGTCGTGTGGTTCATGGTCCATTTAGCTGTATCTTAAGGTCTGAATAAGAGGTTAACCTGGAGAGTGTCCTTTTCTTTTGAGCCTTGTAACTTATATTTTGAGATATCGTTTTTCCTCATGGCCTAGGACCAATGAACTGAGAGAACTGTAAAAACATTTCTCAGTTTCGGTGTTCTTTGTTGACCTCTGTGCAGCTTATGTTTATTGTTGAGATGGGGTGCTATGGATGCCAAATCATATGCTGAAGCCTCAGTTACCATCTTACGGATTTTATGGGACATTGCAAGTTTTAATAGCTCTATTGTTAATCCCCTTTGGAGAAAGGCCCGGGTAACTGCTCTTGAGGCATTAAATAATTTTGAGGTTAGTGTGTCTTCTCTGATGGTATGCTCTCTATGTTTATCCTGTATTTCTAGTTAGTTTGAGGTATCCTGCTATCCACTTGATCCCGTCCTGATAAATTATTTAAGCAGGTATCACAAAATGAAAGGAGTATCCCAGATTTCAGAGATAAGGCTATGAAGATGTTGATTCAAGAGACCGATATTCACGTTCTCCGGCTGATTGAAGAACTTGAGACCAAGATTATAGCATATGAGCATAGGTTTTGACTCAGTTTAAGTTTCATATTTTTTTATTGAACCTATTTACTATTTTGCTGATATTATTTTTTGATTTGTGAAAAGTACAAGGCAAAGGTTGGTCAAGTTTATCAGAGGCCCCAGAAACAAAATTGAGAAGCTTTTAGATGTAGTTCCTCGTGCTGTTTTCTCTTCAGGTAACAAATAATGATTCTTGAATATGACATGTTTATAGAAGACACTAGGAGTATTGATGTTTATGGATATGCTTTTTATAGATACATTTAATTTTGATTTGTTTGAAAAGAACCAAGGATGGTGTTCATCTATTGAAACTCCTATTCTAATTCAAACTAATTACTGTCTTTGTGAAGAGTTGTTCCCCTTATTCTTCCATATATGCAAACATGCAGTACAATCTTCAGGTTAACTCTCAATATTCTCAGACTTGATTTTGCTTGGCGTTAATCAGTTATTACTTTCTAGATTAGGGCCACTGAAGTGTTAGAAATATGAATGAATTTTATTTTGATATGTTACAGTTTTGATGGTAAATCTAAACCTTTGGAAGTCTTTTTGCTTCATTTGTGGCACTTAAGTTTCTCTTTTGTGTTGAAGTTCTTTGACGAGATGGTAAATTTTTTCCTTCATCTGAGCCTTAAATACTCATGTGTTTTGAGGATCACATCATTACCTTTATATTAGGGATGTTTAGATTTCTAAAGTGCTTCCATGTTTAGTTCCTGAAATTTTCTTGCAATAACAAAAAAATATATTAGCAAAGGTTGAAAAGTAACTAGAGGATAAGCTGTCCTCCGGAACGGGAACAAAGAAGAAAACAGAAGATCTTCAAGGCTTACAATTTATACCTCATTTCAAATTCTCCAGCTCCGTGTTCCAGAGTTTCTTCTAAGAATAGTTTTTTGGCCAAAGTGCTTTTCCATTGTAACCTCTATCTACAATTTCCTTTGCTTTTGACCAGTATTACCTATATTACAGTATGAGACTAGGTACGTAAACACATTTTGCTACCTAGTTTTATTAAAGTAGCCTAAAAGTTTATCACTTGCATGTACCAATTCGCCTTATCCCATTTTGCATCACTTGGTCTTCGTCCCAGATGTGCGGGAACACCCTAAGGTATAAAATTCAAAATAAGGTAAGATAAGAGAAAACCACATTGGCTTGGGGATTTTGAAGAAGTCGAGGGAGGCCAAAAATAATGTGTTTCGAGGGAGTTAAAAAGGATGTGAACAAAATGTGATAGCTGAAGCATATAACACTTGATGGAAGCAAATGGAGGAAGAGGATATTTGTGAGATGACAGGAGTCACAGGACATATAATCTTAGTATGGAGCCGATCCCTTCCGATGGCACAAAGCCTTTGAAATTGTTCTTGTTGTGGTGCTCTTAAAACAGAAATAAAGTAAATATAAAGAGAAAAAGGTTTGCCTCACCAACAGGATGTAAACACCTTTCCCTGGCAGCTAGCGCTGACCCCTAGGCTCAAGGGACTTGTTGAACCTTTAAAAGTATGGACTGGAAGCTTCGTATCAAAATGAGATTGGAAGCCATTGTTACTTTTTTATTACTTCTTATGAAACGCATGTTGACTTTCAACACTTTGTTCCCTACCGGTTATTTAGTATAATATTATTCCGGCTTTTGTATTTATTTTCGTAGAGATGATCATGTTGCTTGGCAACATGATCCAAGTAAAGCACGAAATCTAATAGGAAAACAGCTGCTAAATTTTGTAAACAGTGTTCTTAAACCATAATACACTTCTTCTTGGCTCCTTATTCAATACATACGTTTTTTGGATTGGAAATTTTTGTGTAATTTAAATCATCTGTCTCAGCTAAAAGTTGCACTGTGAGAATGATGCCTGGTACAGCTCTCTTTCACCTTCAGTTCAATCAGAAAAATGCTAATCAGGGAAAGCAAAAAGTAAGCTCGTTAATCTTACGTATTGTAATGTATTTTATTGTAATATTATCTGATGGTTACTCATGTTCTTAATAAACTTGTGTGCATATAGATTGCCAATGATGTATTTGCTGAATATCACAACATGCTGAAGGACATCGCTGCATCTCTACACCTGTCAAGGAGTATTTTCATTGCTCTTCTCTCATTGCATTCATGGAAAACCTTCATGCAAAATTGGCTGGATAATTATATATCAGTCCTTGATGTAAAAGCTTCATCTACTTCATTGGATAAAACATCAAAAGCCGCCAATAATATTCTGAAGGTGTGGCTTTTGCCTCTGTATTTTAGTTTAGTAACACTATCAAGTATCAACCCCCCCCCTTCTCCCCCGGGGTGGAGGGGAAAGCAGCTTAATTTTGCACTTGGTTATGGTGATCTGCCTTGCTTTCAGAGTATGATAAAGGCTGCTGAAGATTCTATCCCAAGGGTGGCTGAAAACATCGCCTTTGCCATGGGTGCATTTTGTATGGTAAGTTGATCCCTTGATAATGAACCTGAACTAAACACATGCTTTTTTCTTATATTCTCTTGTGAAAGAGAAATCTTACTAGAAATTGATACACATAAAAGACATAAATGTTTCTCACTTAGTGATGTCATTTTTGTGATGATAGTAACATCAGATATAAATCTTGTGGTTCCAAAAGATCAACTTCATATTCTTAAGATTGTGTTTTGGTTTTTATTTCCTTTTTATTTTTATTTTCTGTGGCTATTGGATTTTTTTTTTTGGATACAAGGCGGTGCAGGTGTAATCTTTTCGCCTGAAATCAACTTTGTAGGACTCTTTCGAACTTATCTGAAGTTATCTACACTTCTTGGAATTTGTCGTATCAGAGTTTATTGTGATTGTACAATGAACCTGGATAGCCCTTGTCTGAACTTGTTAAAAAAAGCTGAATTCATAAGACCTTATCTGAATCTATATTATTCAGAAGCATATTTTTTAAGGTGAAAAAATCAGACGTGATCACACATATATTACGCAGGGCTAGAGTAAAAATCATCATGCCCTCAAATGTTCCAATTTATAGGTAGATCAAAAAATTGTGTAAGACATCTCTTTTGGCGGTAAAAGAGTGTCAGATATTCACACTAGATTTTTGTTGTTTATCTTTTCTTTTGCAGGGTTACGCTTGATTATGTTTTACTTTTTGATTTTATTTTCCTTTTGGTGATTTGATAAGTTTGTTTCTTGGTTGTTGAGGGCCTCCAAGACAAATCTTAAGGTCTCAATAGTCCTTTGCTACAAGTGAGATGCAAGCCTTATTTTAGGAAGCCGTACTTGGAATAACTGAAGCACTCTCTCTCTCACACACACACTGTAGCTCTATCTCCCTCTCTCAGTGTAGCGCTCTCTCTCTATCGATATCTCCCTCTCTCTCTCCCACTACTGATCTCTCCCTACCCCCCCCTCTCTCTCTCTCTCGTTTCTTGGTTGTTGAGGGCCTCCAAGATAACTCTTAAGGTCTCAATAGTCCTTTGCTACAAGTGAGATGCAAGCCTTATTTCAGGAAGCCGTATTTGGAAAGTGAAGCTCTCTCTCTCTCTCTTTCTCTCTTACTGTAGCTCTCTCTCCCTCTCTCTCTTTCTCTCTCTCTATCGATCCCTTCCTCTCTCTCTCTCTCTCTCTCTCTCTATATATATATATATATATATATATATATATATATATATATATATATATATATCTTTCTCACTCTCTCTCTCTCTCACTGTAGCACTCTCTCTCTCACTGTAGCACTCTCTCTCTATCGATCTCTCCGCCTCTCTCTCTCTCTGTGTCTCTCTCTCTCTCTCTCCTCTCTCTCTTTGTCCCTCTCTCTCTCTCTCCCCCTCCCCCCTCTCTCTCTCCCCCTCCCCCCTCTCTCTCTCTTTATGCTTGCCAAAGTTTTAAAAGCTAAGTGGAGCAACATAAGTTTCCTGTTCCTGCTCTTCACTGCTGTAGGGAGGATATCTTGCTTCCAATTGTATACTGCGTCATTGAATTTTTTCAACAAATTCTGTCTGGAAAAACATGCTCTACCATTCATATTTCAAAAATATGATGCGTTCATCGTTATAGAACACGATTATAGAACCCTCATATCTAGAAAAGGAGGTCAGCTGATTGAAAGATATTTTTTAAAGCTGGCCTTAAATTCTAGCTGTATTCACAATCTTTCCGATTTCTTAAACAAGCGTGTAAGTTGTACATTACATGGTCTATGTATGATTAAGCATAGTGCATATTTTTCCTTTATTTTTGGGTTTATGCATGCTTCGTTACAATTAATTATTTAAGTGGCTAAAGTTTATCAACGATGTCTTTGTCTTCAACTCTTCATTATGTAAATACTGATAAAAATAAGGATAAATGTTGATTATCACAACTTTACTCTATCTTACTTACCTTTTGGGAACATATTAGATTTTGCCAACGTCAGTTCATCCTGTTAAAGTCACAGCTTCAAAGTTCCTGTTGAACTGGCTTTTCCAGTATGAACATGAGCATCGCCAGTGGTCAGCGGCAATTGCTGTTGGTGTGATTTCAGCTTGCCTACATTCCACAGATCGTCTCCAGAAAGTCCAATGTGTGAATGGGCTTCTTGAGGTATATTTTTCATGCAACCACGTATCCACCCCCCCCCTCTCATTTTCAGCTCCTTTTTGAAAGACCGTGCTTTGATGTTAACTTTTCTTATGCTTAGTGCATTGCCTTTTTTTGGTCTAGTCATGCTGTGGACAGACTAAAACTTTGAAGTTAACCTTCTAATGAACTTGGAATCAGGTCCTGCTATGTCTCTTATAAGGTACATCAAGAATTTTATAATCTCTCTCGTTGTGCATGTCAAATAAGAACAAATCTGGATTCCTGATGATCGCCTCTGAATGAGTGAGACAAAAGAAATGTTGTACTTGCTATCTTAAAATCACACAAAGAAGCTACAAAGTGTTCAGCTGCCTGCCTACCCTGTCAAGACGTTCACCAACTTATTTCCTACTTTACATAGATAGAAAACTCAATATATAGTACGCCTATTTATAATCAATAGGATAAAAGAACTTCCAATGGTGGGTACAATTAGCCTTTTCCTTGTGCTGATCACATTGCTTGCATTTCAGCTTGAAGTATCCATAAATTAGTAAGTGTGGCCTTGATTAAGTAGCTATAATTTGCCCTCTTTTATTATATTAAGGTCATTAAAACCAGATGCCACATCATTATATGTTCAGAACTTTCGATTACCCAAATAGTAAGTTGTGACTAGATTCAGTGCTCATCTTATATTCTTGCTGCTGCTTCTGTTGAATCTTCCATCTAAAGGCCTATCATTAAACATCATATGGACTGAAATAATTTGTTAAAGCCTTTATCTTATGAAATTTTGCTTTTACTGTTACAAGATCCAAACTTCAAAATCATCTGAAATTAGAATCTCGACAATCAAACTATCTGTTGTTATTGAACATTAGCTGTGAATTTAGCCGTCATATTAACAATGTCCGAGTGACTTTAAATAGATCTAAGTTAATGCATGTCTGATTTAGTTTTGAAATCATTATGAAATTTCCTCTAAGTACTGCTGCCGCCACTGTTGAGTTCGATTATGTTGTTTGTCCAGTTGTAGCAGTTGTAACTTAGGGCGTGTTCGGTAACGATAGATGTTAGCCGTAGCTATCAAAGTAGAGGTATAAAATATTGATATTCGGTATAAGTGTAACACCCTCCAAGGGTCCAAATTTAAATAAATAAATAATGAAAGAAATAAAATTTTCAAAAATCATTTACTCAAATTTGGAGGATGTTACCGCCCATTTACTCTCTAACTGTAAATGAAATGAAAGGCTAAAAAAAAAACTAAACCCAAATACCTTAGAAAAGAGAATTTAAAGTCAAGAAATACTATTACAACCCAAATTTAGACAAAACTATGAAAATAACTCCAAGTTAAGACAAACTAAATAAAGTCATCTAGGTGAATTAACTAAGTCTCTTCACTTGAGATTCCCATCACCAAGTGCGACCTGCAAGTAACAGAAAAAAAACACAACAGAGACAAACTCCCAAAAATCAGAAAAAAAAACTGAGTAATTCGACTCCATCACGTAATAAATAATAAATTTGAAAAAAAGTTTTGAATTTTGAAAAAAAGAACAATAATAATCATTTTTTAGGTTATACAATGTTTATATTAATAAACTTGAGCATATAGTCATATAATCAATAACATTTAATCACACAATCAACAACAATAATTTAATGATTAGAGGGAATGTGAACGCCAGTTGGCTGGGACTAACCCCTATTATCGGCCTACTTCAACAAGAGGTCGTCACCCCAATACAACCATGACCAATATCATAGAGTCCCTAGTGTGTACACCCCTTCTACTTGGATCACAACAAATACAAGGAGGACAATAATTTTGTATCATATAGAATAATTAACCTATAGGTAGCTATACTACCATATACGACAACCGGTTCAACACCCTTTCAGGCTTCATTTCCCTCCTTAATTTTATGTAAAAAGATTACAATATACACAAGTTCTCAAACTAATAACCATACAATTACACAAGTCATTTCAATATAGTAATATACTCAAATCAAAAGTTTATTACAAGAATAATCACATACCAAACACCTATTACTAACCATTGTTCCAAATATTCATGCTTGTAAAAAGGTTTATAATATTATCAACAATATAATTAACATATTCAAGGTTTCATAGTAATACGAAATACTATACTCTTATAATAATAATAATTAATGATAACTTAGTATAACTTATATACTAGTCCCTAATTACTAATCCACACAATCACACAATCGCATAGGTAAATTGTTCTACAAACTGGAATTAAAGTACGATAGACATCAAAATTACCTCGAGTAACGCAGATACGAATGATAAAGTCGCTCTTAAAAGGTTCCTTCTACAAAATTTCCGTCTATAATAACAAGTTAACGAACGAAATTAGTCACCTATGTAATACCTGATGTAAATATAATTGTTAAGTTGAAGGTAATCAATACTATAAACTTTTCCATTAAACTATAAAGTCAAGTATCAAAAGTTGTACATGAGTTATACTATTTTCTGTTTAAAGTTGTACTGTTGTGGCCCTGGATGCGCATTGGCGACGATAGACTCGACTCCCTATGGGTCGGGTGCTACAAATGGCATCAGAGCAACCCTGCAACGACGTGCTGATCGTGTGGATAATTAATCCAAGGTTAGCCGCCTAGTGGGGGTGGATTTTGGGGAAATACTTCCTCTTGCGGTCGAATATGTGATTAGTTTCCGGACTGGGCAGACCCACAAGCCGTATGCCGAATATGTGGAGTCTCCAAAACGCAACGAGGTCGTTATTGTTCTCAAGTGGGGGTGTGTTTACTACCCCCTCATAATTGCTTTAATGGGGTTTAACAGACTACTCATTTTAACAAGATGCATCTTTCTTTTAAAGAGCTCATTTCCTAAGAAGTTTCTCGGGGTGTGCATGAGTGAGGCCAAAATGCGCTGGAGGAATTTGTGTTGGTTGTTGTGGACAGTTGTGGCCCTGGATGCGCATTGGTGACGATAGACTCGACTCCGAATAGGTCGGGTGTTACAATAACAAGCTGTCAAAGTAGTTGTTTACAGATAACTAGTCAAAAACTCAAACAGAACTTTAATATAAAACTTATACACCACTAAACATTACCCCATTGTAGCTTTTGACAAACACTACCAAACCACTACTTCTACCACTAATAGCTACTCATACCACTACCTAACCAAATACTCCTATTTTTCTTATTAGTGTTTTGACAGTTGAGCATATTATGCTATCTTTCCATTTCTCACCTTAAGCTTGAATTTGTCAAAGAACCTGGTTAAATGTAATACTGAAACACAATATTTTGAAGTTGAAAAAAGAGTCATAAGAAGATTTTTACATGCTCAGAGGGCCCACAAGTGTGGTAACACATGTTTGACAAAATAAGTAAATGATTTCTATTGAAACAGTATTCTTACTCCACCTATGGCTCACATATTAAACTTATTTCGTCTTGCTTTCTCATGTTTTCTGTCATTTATGGTATTAGGGTTATGCTACATGGAATTGCCAATTGCCACAAGTAATATCTGTGTCACTGTTGCTTAATAACATTATTACAAATGGGTATATTGGATGTTACGAGTTAATTTAGTGATATATCAATTTCCGTATGATGACTCATACTCACATGCATACTCTTTTCTGCTAGGTGGTATGTAACAGCAGAAATATCCTTGTTAAAGGGGCATGTGGTGTTGGCTTGGGGTATTCGTGTCAAGATCTTCTTTCCAGGGTCATAGATGCTGACAATGCATTGGATCAGGGTAGCTTTATTCTGCAGGAGAAAACATTTTTGGGAAAGATTGTTAGGACTTTATCTTTGACAATATGGCAACTTACTAAAATAGCGTCTGATGTTTTAGTAAGCCTGTCTGATTATAAGGTTCCTGGTGTAGAGGATGATTATACTAAAATGACTTCCGCATTAATGCTCAACAGAGATGAGGATGTGGGGGATGAACCGGATGATATATGGGGTGTTACTGGACTTGTACTGGGTTTGGGTATGTCTGTTGCTGCACTTTCTAGAGCCGGATCATATGATGCTATGTGCAACATAAAATTTCTACTCAAATCCTGGATTGCAGAAGCAGACTGTCTACTTTCGGAATCTACTTCTGGCTGTCAAAGTTCAAATATGATGCTCTCTACTGGGGCATGTTTGGTGCTTCCAAGTGTTGCTTCATGTTGTCGGAGAATGGAAATGATGCATGATGATGAGTTAAACGATTTACTCTTTTGCTATGAAGATCTTATTTCCAAACTTCAATTGAAGAGAACATCTGCTATCTTCCATCACAATCTTCTGGTGGCTTCATGTGTTGGCACAGGGTCTCTGCTGGCTTGTATTTTGGATGAAGGATTAGTCTCGTTAGATGTTCAGCGAGTTAAAAACATGCTTGGCTTATTTAAACAAATATACTCTGATACATATCCTCACCTTGTGCATCTTGGTGCTTTCCTTGGAGTGGTAAATGCAATGGGTGCTGATACTGGGAGTACATTTTATCAATATTCTTCTAAATTCGTCCCAGTCACTTTTTGTGAGAAAAAGGTGTGCTTGACAAAATAAAGAAACAAGGATTTCATTCTCAAATTTTGTTAATTTAAGTTTCTGTTATTGATACCTAATTCCCCTATTATCTCAGGAATCCTCCCATATCAATACCCCTCTACTGTCAAGTTCTCAATTTACAGAAGATCTATTGACAATAATACAAGATATATTTCTTGTTGCACAAGATTCTTCTAACGAACAGCTGCAAGCATATGGATCATGGGCAATTGCATTTCTTTACTATCATCGCTGCTCAAAAGGCGACAATGGTGAAACAGCAAACTCTATGCCTAGTGGTCAAAGCTTTTCAAAGGATGCAACTATTCTGAAGCTCTCATCATGGCTGATGAATTTAGACTATTCCAAGGTAGGTCGTTTGACACAGTTTTTGCAAATTTCCTAATACTTCTTCCGTTCTGAAATAAATGAAACGTTTCTCTCAAAAGGCTCTCTCATAAAGAAGAGAAACATTTCATGTATTCCAGAATGGAGGAAGTATAACTTTTGGGTGAATTGAAGCACATTTTTTTAGGTTGCTCTAGTTTATCGGTGTTCTGAACACCTTGCATCAAATTGTTTAGGATATCATATTTGAATAATCTCATGTATAGTTGACTGGACAAAACTAATCCCAACAGTCAAATTGGATGCCAATATAACCAACTTCAGCAGGTGTTGCTAACTGTAATCGAAACTAATTTGGACTATCTAGTTAAAGTTACTATTGAGTCTTTTTTTTTATTTGCTTTTTTGTTCTATAAGAATCTTGAAATTTTAGCTACTGGAAAACAATTGAAAATTTCAACTCAGCGACATTTTCTTTAAAAAAAGAACAAATACACTAGAATTCAATAAAACATAGAATAAATGTGACCTTTGGATGTGAATTATGATTCTATGGCCATGCTTAAATTGCGGTAATGTATTAAGGGGGTAATATAAAAAAATGAAGGTGGATGAAGGTCTATGTTACCTGGATTCGGCTAGGAGTGTCGGGTATGGGTACGGATCCGAGTTTCTGGTATGACACTTTCAAAAAATCAGGACACGGGGACTCTGTCCGAGATTTGAACACGGGTACGGATATGCGAAATTAATATTTTATAATATAAAATTTAATACTACTTTTAAATTTTATGATTGTCTATATATAATATACCAATAAAATTAAGTTACTTGTTTAGAAAGAACAACTAAGTGGTCATAGGTTTAAGAAGAACAAAAGCAGTGTTTAAAAAAAAGAAAGCAAAACATAAGAAGGAAAGGAGAGGATAAGGAAAAAGAAAAAGTAAAAAGACAAGAAAAAGTCATGTGGCTCTTAAAGCACAAAAAGGAAAAAGAAAAAAGAGAAGAAAAGATCGAAGAGAGAGAAGACGAGAAGATAGAGAAGCGAAGAAAGACAAAGAAGCGAAAAAAGAAAGGAAAGAAACTGACCGGCGGTGGCGACTCCTGTCGGCGAGTTCGCAGCACCGGCCGACAGTCGAGGCAAGTTCTCCTCTTCTCTTCTCCTCTTCGCGTTCGAATTCTAGGGTTTGCTGTGTGAGTGTTATTTGGAGGATCCGACTCGTATTTCATGCCTGAGTCGGTGTCTTGTCGTACCGACCCGGGTATATGGTAATAACTACCGAGTCCGGGTAACAGAGATGAAGGTGGTGGTAGATGTAAGTATGTAATATTATTACCCTCATTTTGGGGGTTACCCTACACCCTTAGTTTTAAAAAGCGCGCCTTGGGCGCGCCCAGGCGCTAGGCGACCTCAGGCGCACGGAAAATCGCCTTGTAAGTCCTAGGCGAGGCGACCAACGATTTGCGCAGGCAGGCGCGCGCCTCAGGCCGCTTTTCTGGAAGGCGCTAGGCGGCCGCCTCAGTCGCCTTCAGGCTAGATGCGCGAGAAGGAAGAAGATCCGAGCTAAAAACCTTTTAAAAAGTGTAATTTCTCAAAATTAAAACTTACCCAAGATTTTAAACTCAAATTCGAACAAAAGCCCTCAATTAATTGCATGAAAAGGCTTAAATTTCATCCCCAAATCAAAACCCTAATCTAAAAAAACCCTAATTTTAGAATCTCTTAAATAACTGTATCTTTGTGGGCAAAAGCTCGCCAACTGTGGCAGAGATTGCCGGTGAGCAATCTCCGGTGGTCTTCGCCGGTCATGCATCTCCGGTAAGTTTCTCTCTCCTCGCTTTTTCTCTCTTGTTATGCGATCTCAGCTTTCTTTTCCTCTTGTGGAACCTATCGATCCTTCTGTCACTTTCTCCTTCTTTCCTTTCTTTCTTTGTTTTTTTTTAATTTATTGCCAGCTCACAACTGTAGTCACGTGACTTTTTAAAAAAAAGAAAGAAGAAGCTGTAGACTGTAGTCACATGTTATTTTACTTTCTTTGTTTTAATTCATTTTCTTTTCTGTCTTTGTGACTGTGTCTTGTGTTTTTTTCCTCTCTTTTTCTGCTTCTGTTCCTTTTAGCCTCTAGTCAGATTTTTTTTCCCCCAAAAATATACAGTTAATTTCATGGGTAAACCTAAAAACAGGAAATCATTAAAACCACATTAGCTAATGTTACCATAAGTAGGAGCAGCTTATAGTTTAAGTTACAACAGCTTATATAATATTTTTATTATTTTTATGTTGTTTTGAGTATAAACTATGTTCTACAAGTGACAATTAAGGATTTTGGCACCAAAGGTGCGCCTCGCATACGGGATGCGTGCGCCTTCGCCTTGCGCCTTGGTGCGCCTTGGTGCGCCTTGCGCCTTGCGCTTTGCGCCTTAGTGCGCCTTGCGCCTTTTAAAACTAAGCCTACACCCCCCTAAGGTGATGTGTTACTCTGAGGTTAATTGTTCCTCCTTCCATCGCTCTCCTTACATTATCTACATCATCTCTTCTACTACCTCCCAAATTCATCTTCATTTTATCTCCATTACCCCCTTAATGCATTATCCTAAATCCAAGCATGCGCTTTTTGTATATTTTCTATATATTGTACTTTGGAATTTAGTAATACTTCTTCAGTGATGAAGTAGTTAAGGATTCTAAGAAAAGTGTAATGATCTGACATTGCTATGGCAGGTTAGAGAAGAAGATTAAGAACCAAAAACTGATATTTGATTGATAGAAATAGAAATTACATAAAATAAAGATAGATTGCAAAGTATTCGAGTGACTTGGACACACTCCCAAAGCTAACCACTAAATTGAACTCCCAATGATTTTCTACATACACTTTCCTATCACTATCTCTTCTATTGATAGAGCTAACTTACTTACTTACTGCCTAAGCTAACCTAATTATATCATCTTTCCTATATTACCCCTCCCCCTAAACCCAATGCATAACAATAGCCGTCACGCAAACTTCCACCTTGTCCTCAAGGTGGGAAGTAATTTGCTTCATCTTCCCTGCTTCAGCAACAATGGGCGAGATTCCACTTCACCTTACTTGTGGAAGAACTGGTGGTCAGTGGTGAAGTGCCGTTGCTGTTGCTCAATGGTGAAGTTCAGTATGAGTACCAATGGTTGATTGATGGAGAGAAACTTTGATGGATTTTCCAGAATTAAAGACGAGTGTTGTGTGTACTGACTACTGACTTATGTTTAGAATGATGTAGTAGGCTTGAGGATTGGAGTGGACAAAAGGTTGATTTCGTTGTGAAAATTGGGTGGGTTCACTAGATACTGGGGTGGAGTGGTTTGTGGGATTAGGATGCTTGGGTTGAGAAAACTGAACTGGAAAAATGGGCCTACTATTAGGATAGTCAAGTTGGCTGGTTTATAAGAAAATGGGGTGGGATGGTTTGTAAGGTGGTTGGGATAATTGAATTTGTCAAGAGATGGACTGGGTTGAGTTGTGAGCTGGGTGAGGTAATTGGGCTGAAAAAGTTGGGGCAATAATTCGGGCTCAGAGTCACAAATCTTATAAGTGGGCTTTCCTTTAGTTACAGAAAATTTGTCTTGTGAAGGATTAATTGGAAGCGCGTGTCTTTTTTCTGCATGTGTATTGGCTTCTTGGTAAATTGCAGCATTTCCCTTACTAATAGCATCTTCTCGATCTGACTTTCTCCTTCAATCTCCTCTCATTCTCTGTTTCTGGAAATTTCTTGAGCACGTTTCCCATCCTTGACCACGAAGACTTTCGGCGTAACCACATAGACCACCTTAGTTTCCTCCGTTGAAGAAACTTGGATCTCCATCAGATCTACAATGTACGACACTGAAAAAACTGGACCACCACTGGACCCCGTGCCTCCGGCACTGCCTTGGTCAACTAATTCTCTGATGGCTACTTCAGTTACGAAACCACCAGAACAACCACTCGATCTACAATCTTCAAAGAAGCCTGAAGCTCTACCAGATCCGCTTCCTCCAGCACTACCTTTCTTGAAATATCCTCCAAGCGGTGGACCACCTGCAAAACTGCCAGATTCACTTTCAATGTGTAATCTTCTACCTTCGAAAAGGTTGAAATCACGACCAGTAAGACCACTAGGGCCACCAACAGACCCCACATAAACTTCGTCTTCCCTTCCTTCTCTCCTTTCTCTTCTTCTACCATCATGGTCAATGAAGCCACGTGCTCTGCCACTGATCCATCACACCATTTTGTTCATCTGGAAGTTCACCGGGCCTTCCACTAGATCCACAATTACTAAACTCGCCATGCCTGAAAGTGCTTCCTCCTCTAGCGCCACCAAGAATATCTTGTCCTTCCACCAGATCTGAAAAATTGAATCCATCATTGCCAGAACCTCCCTGACCTAGGCTTTCCACACCACTAATTTCGCGAACAGCAGTATCACCGGCAAATTCCATCACCTGATTTTGGTGGATTTCTCCTCTTCCTCCATAGTTGGGGATTTGGATTTCTTTGGCAAAAACCGACAAGGGTTCCTCTAACTCTGGAAGTTTCTCCACAGCAGAAAACTTCCAATAATTGTTTTGATTCTCCACCACTTGTGTCACCTCCTTTGAAGTTGATTGTTCAACCTAAATTTGCCTTGGAAACTCCGGTGTAGAAGGAAAAAGGCCACAACACCATTTGCTTAAGCTCCTCCTACTGCCGGAAGCAAAACGACATTAGCGCATCACCATCACATCCAACAATGGCAGCCTTGAACTTCTCTTCTTCGCAAAATTAGAAAAGTTGGAAGTCATCTTCCATCTCCCATATCCATTCATCCAGATTTTCACCATCAAAACAAGGCCGCATCGTATCGTATTGCCCGTATCGTAAAGGTTTTCAAATCTACCGAACCGATACTACCCGCTTCGTAAAGGTGTAAAAAAAACCGCGTTTTAGGTGGGTTCAAGGGATATCTCATGGTCTGAGCCGATATTTGACGGTACGACAACCGCATCATCCCCGTTCCAGCATCACCGTGACTGTTACCGCGACTGAAATCGCATTTTCGAACTATGCTTGCAACTTCCTCGGAGGACACCGTGGATTCAAGCTCCCCTTGATTTCTGTAAATCCCTCACTGATGAGATTCCAAATCAACTGCATCTTCCCTTTTTTTTGGGTGAAAAATGAAAAATCAGTTTAATCTCCAGAAAAATACTCTCTAATACCATCTGTACTTATGGCAGATTAGAGAGGAAGATTAAGAACTAAAAACTGATATTTGATTGGTAGAAATGGAAATTGCATAAAATAAAGATAGATGGCCAAGTTTTAGAGTGACTTGGACACACTCCCAAAGCTAACCACTAAATTGAACTCTCACTAATTTTCTTCATACCCTTTCCTTTCACTAATCTCTTCTATTTATAGAGCTAACTTACTTACTCCCTAAGGTCCAAGCTACCTAATTATATTATACTTCCTACATTACCCCTCCACCTAAACCCAATGCATAATAAAAAGCTTATAATATACAATTTTAACACGACACAATACAGATCCAACTGCTAATTTATATATTTTTAATATGTACTTTTCACTTCTAATGGAAGCTGAGATTACTTTGTCAACATCTCCATATATTGGAAATAGTTATGCTCAATATTCTGGTCAGTCTTGTTTTGTCCAACAGGCAATAGTAGATTTAAATCTAATATTTGAAGGACGGAAAACTATGCATCCTGACTTGGGAGCTGCAAGTCTGCAACTAGTTGCTCTTTGTATTCACATTTGAAAAGATCATTACTAGAATTAGTTAAATAATATTCTATGTCTTTTCCCATGTCATTTCACGCCTTGTATCTTAAAAATTGCTTAAAATGTTACTATGGTCTTTTGCTGACAATTTTCCCATGTTCGTTTTTCAAGAATCTGTCGCATGTGAACACAATTGTTGCTGTCCTGAGGTGTCTTTCAAGTGCTCCTAGATTGCCAAACCTTGATTGGGGAGCTGTTGTCAGGCGCTGTATGAAATATGGGACTCATGATGATGCATTTTATGAAAAACGAAGCCTGCTCAAAGAATGTCTACTTTTCTCGCTGGCTCATGCAAATAAATTTGATCCACTCCTTTCTTTGCTTGATGAATTGACTAGCTTGTTCAAGTTTAGGACACTTGATCTCATTATTGAGTCTTGTCTGCTCTTTCATGTATTCGACCTAACAAGAATATTCTCCAGTTCAAGAAATCAAATGTTACTGGAAGACATCTTTGAGTTCTTCTCATCTCCTATATCTTCATACCAAAATTACAATGCTAGGCAGAAAAGGTTTTTACAGCTGTCCTGTTGGAAAGGACTCTCTAAGTGTTTGAATGAAGCTTATCGTGACAGTTCTGAATACCTTTCTGGCATGGAGAAGTGTATGGAGATTCTTTTTGCAATGTTGTTGGCAAAACCTACCGGTGCTTGTCCAAAACAAGAATGGATGTCCTGCCAGGAATGGAATGAATCAATGGTATGCTTGGCCAAGGCTAGAAGAGCTTGGTTAATGGATCTTTTGCAGGTACATTTCCTACTTGATCCTCTATCCTGTAATATCTTCATTTCCATGGGGTGATGAAGCTTCTCTCAGAAGTTGCATCCAATCAATACAATTACGAATTTATTTGTTTATATTCTACTCAGATTTCAGCTATCGATGTAGTCACAAGGGACGAACGTTTCGGGATAGAACTTAAGAAGATGCTGGCAATTAGCCAACTTGTGAAACTTGGTTCCCTTCCTTTGTCTGAGCTTGCGAAGCTAAAGTCTTACATATTAAACACCAAATCCCAAGGTTAGGGGGAATTAGATCTTTCTTTTTGTTTGCACAGGACAATCTTAATTCTGTCTCTATGAATGATTTGATTTTAACTAGTATAAGAGCATTTGCTCAACTCTGGTTCTCAGGCCTGTGGGAGTTGTTTGTTGAAGTTATAGCAGTGCTACAGACTGCAGAAGGAAGTTTGAAGAGACAATGGCTTATTGACGTTCTGGAAATCAGCTGTATAACAAAATATCCATCAACGGTATGCCAACTTTCTTTTAACTGATAATTTTCCGACTATTACAGCTGTGTAAGTAGGACATTGAATCATAGTTGAAGAGTTTGCTATACTTTTTATTTTTAATTTGGTACTCCCTCCGTCCCTTAATAGATTTCTCATTTCTAATTTCTAATTTGGGTACTATTCGTAGTTAAAGAAAATCCTCAAAAAAAATTCCAATATATAAGAAAAAAGTCATATGGGTCTTGTTTGATTCGTCTCATTGTGTACATAGGAAAATCAAACTTTTATAATTTGTACTAATATGTAATTAAACATATTAACGACACAAAACGTGCATTGGAGAAATGGGAAATCCATTGGGGGATGGAGGGAGTACATTACATGGGCCCCACCTTAGGTACCTATCTCAGGCTCTAAGGGGGATATCATCGCACAGGGGAGGGGGGCATATGAGATTCGAACTTGGGTGGTGAGGGAGGAAGGTGAAGTCTTCCCCGCCTAACCCAGTATTTATTCAAAGAGTTTGCTATACTAGATATGATATATAGAACTTTGAGTTTCTTAAACTTAAATCTCATGTGCTAAAAGTCTGGAAGTGGATTTTCTTTGATGATGTATTTATGATTATGGGCATACCTACAAGTTCCTTAATTCCAAGATTTCTCTTGTATGCTAAATCATGGAAAAAAAAAATTCTGTGATTTTTTATTCTTGTCATTTGTCGTATCGTTGATTTTCATGTAGGAGATTTTACACAATGCCTAAATTTTCATTTCATCCAAAATGCTTCACTAAGATGCCTCCCCTAAGACTTCACTTGTATTCATATGGTCTTTTGGTCATACATTGTGATACAGAACGAAATCTGCATTGCATGCTTCCATATATGTGGACAAGACAAGATATTTTGGATGCTTGTCGATGCCTACTTTTGTCGCGTGTACCATTGTAGGGCCCGAAATGAAGAAAATATTGACTATGTTTGCTGAAGCATCAGATTTGGTGCATTGGATTGTTCTAGGAAAAATGAACCCTGTGTCATTAGATAAAGCCCAAAAGGGATTGATAAGCGGAAGTGGTCCACCTAAATTAGTCCTCTAGGGGCTGTTAGTGTACGTGTCCTACTAGACCCCATATAAGGAAGGATTGATACCCCGGTATAAATTAGAGCTGTGTTTCACCATTTCACAAGTCTACTCTACATTTCCTCCCCTATCCTACGCTTGGGAAGAAACCCTCTGGGGCGTGGCTCCGCCTACATATTTTTGTAGGTTTTTCTTCGTTATATCCTTGTGTTCTTCAGTTTCTAAGTTGTAACCAAGCTTTTGAAATTCTACACTACCCTAAAACTTACCTTTTAAATGCACAATGCCCATGCCACTAACTATGCGTCATTAACTTTTTTACATTTAATTTAGTGGAACTAATCTAACATATAAAATATTCCCTTCAAAAGTTCAACTATGTATAAGTTAGACTAATTCCACTAGATTACACAAGGTAAACACTATTTATGTCTATTTGACGGTGGGGGCATTGTACATAAAAAAAGGTAGGTTTAAGGATACCGTGTGGAATTTTAAGGGGGCGTTTGGTTTGTATGTTGGTATGGGTTTGGAATCAGAAATCAAATAAGGGTGGTATGGGGTTGAAACTTGATTCCTAATACCATGTGTTTGGTTCAGTTTTGGAATCAAAATGATCCCCATACCTAGTGTTTGGTTTAAAATGTCTCTGGAATCAAGAATGAATTTAAGATTATTTTATTTTGTCTTATGTCTTGTTTTCAATAAATCAACTGTGATATTATAAAGTAATTCTAATCTTTTTCTTTATTTTAAACTTCTTTTAATTATCCGGAATCATTATTGTAAAATTTTGAGATACTAGAAGATTAGAGCATGTAATCCAAATAAAATTATTTCATTTTAAAAACAAGCTTCCAAACTGCAAATGTTCACAACTACAGGACAAATCATTATACAAGATTGTCCAGTTATTCCCAAAATTCTAACAAAGGTCCACTCATAATAAACTTGTAGAACAAAAAGCAGCTACTTAATATGGTTCTACAAAAACTAGGCATTACGGCTTAATAAGTCAAGTACCACTTCTTTCTTCCAATCATCATTAGGACTTGAAAAGAAAACATCCATTTGGCTTGGATTTGATGAAAACAAACTCGCAGCTCTAATTGCTTCAGCTTGAGTAATATATGAGGCTAATGAAACAACCAAGTTATCAACAAATATCACAAACAAATAATATGGAGCACTTATTATTCTGTCAAAAAAAAAATTAGCACTAATATCAAGAACCTAACACACAAGAAGTAATATAGAGCATAAATACAGAGCACTAATACCACCATATCCGACATATGTATCACCTATACACCATATCACAATTCCAAACTCCAAATACATAAAATCTCTACCGAAAAATCTCCCAATACATAGCACTCATACAAGCAGGTTGAGAACTTATAGTTGTTTTTTTCTACCGAAAAATCTCTTGGATCAACAAATTTGCTAAAACACTACAGAATTTCATCTCGTTTTCTTTGTTATCAACAATTATATCATGTAGAAGAAAATTGTAGTAGAAAAGAGAAAATTGCAATAAAAAAATTTTGCAGTAGAGGAGAGAATAATGGTAGAATACCTGTTCATCACTCGGCTGTATATGGGGGAGAGGAAGAACCAACGCTTCTTTTCTTTTTTTTCTGTGCAGCGAGATGTTTTATCTTAAGTAATTGATGATACCTAGGGTTGGTATAAGCCAAACCCACCTCCCCCCAAGGGTTTCTAAACCCCATACCTCATGGGTTTAAGGTATTGGTTTTAAAATTTAAATTTTACTAACCAAACACTAGGTATGGGTTTAGCCCATTCTAAACCCATACCTAACCAAACACCCACTAAAAGGGTTGGGGTACAACATGAAAATCGATGAAACACAATGGCATAATATAGAAAAACCTTTTTTTTAAATAGAAGTTTATGATTCAACTCTTTGTATAGTCAGCCTGTGTGAACCAGTTCCCGGCAGGTGATAAAATTGGATGCTTCTGCGCAGAACAATTTTGGGAAGACTACAAGATTTAGATTACTCAACTTCACATTTCAATTAATAGCCTCAATAAGATGCCGCTAGGAGTAGGACCTTCTCTGTAGAGTTATGATCTTCTGGTTGTAATCTCGATATAGTATGAAACCTCTACAGGCTATGTTGTGTGATGCCATCTGGTTCCTCCTACTTTTTGACGGATTTACACCATCATCAAAAAAGAATTGCTAGCTTTAATTGTGATGTAAATTAAAAATTCGTAGTCTCTTGACAAGAAACTAGATTTGAATTCGCCAATAAAAAAAAAAACTAACTAGATTTTACTGAAGGAGTAAACGATTTTTATCTACTTGAGTTGCTGGTTGCCTCACATTGTCCAGAGAACATCTATGAATAAGAACTGATTCAACTCTTGCAGGACTAGAAGATGTGGTAACTTAAAAAATGAAAATTAGCGAACTTTTGTATACTCATGTTACGCTATGCTTGGTTGCCTATTGTCTCTGGTATCTTGTTTGACTAATCAGATTCATTGTGTGGCTGCTTAGGCGCTGCAGTTTCTGGGTCTGCTCTCTGGTTGCTGTAGCAAATATATGCCTTTCCTCGTTCTGGATCCACAAGATGTGCTAGTTGATCTCCCAGTCACACTTTCCTCTCTTCTTTCAAGTACCAAGTGGAGAGTGGTTGCTGACTCTGCAGTTACATACCTTTGGACATTAACTGTGCGCATCTACAACTGGACGAAGATGCTTAAATGTGATGGTGAACCACCCAGCTCTGATATAGACCCAAGTGAAGCTGAAATGTCGAATTTGCTACTGCAGGTGCTTCTGGATGCCTGTCGTAATTTGAGACACTTTTTGCCTTTGAAAAATCAGCTGATACTGGCTAACATGGTTGTGTGCTGAAATTGCTTCTTGAGTAACATGATTATAACACCGAATGTATTTGATTTATTATTTCAAAAGAAAAGTATTCAACTTTTGATTTTAGAGAAAGTCGTTAAATATTTTTCTAGTTGGAGCTTTTTATTGTCAGTTGCAGGGGAGAATTATAAATAGTAGCTGTAGGAGCCCAAATCAGACTTGCATGGAGACTCATTTGAAATGGCTGAGTAAAGTGGCGTGTCTTGGGGTTTATTAGAATAAATACCAGAGGCATGATAAAAACGCTAACAACCATCCTTCACTTAGTAGGATTGATAATGACCCATTCAGTGTTTGATAATAACCTAAGAACATCTGATTTGGGGTTAATTTAGGTTTCTTTAGTATAAAGAGGGACAATTGCGGCCCGGCCCGGCCCAAAACTTAAGTCAATGAGGTTTGGTGAGGTGTTGGACCTAATGAGCCCAGTGACATGATTGTCTAATCCCCATAGATCTTTGATAAGTAATGTCAATGGATTGTGATTATGAGAACATCTTTCACTTAATAGATTTGGTAATGATCTATCTTGTGTTTAGTAATAACCTAAGAGCATCTGGGGTTAATTTGGTCTTTTAAGTACAAAGAGGAACAATGGAGGCCAAAAACTTAAGTCAATGAGACTTTGTGAGGTATTGGGTCTAATGGACCCAGTGAAATAATTGTCCAATTCTCATAGGATTACTTTGATGATTAATGAGAATGGATTGTAATTGTAAGAACATCATGTACTAGTTCCAAAATTTGCAGTTCATCAAGCTAAAGAGAGTTACAGGAATTGCAAAGTGATGAAGTTTCAATTTCTGGTGGTGAGATTCTGAAAATGCTAATAATGAAATAGCTATTGTTAATCCTCCTGGTGTTGGTGCTCTTACTCTAGTAGTAGATCCTACCAATGCTGGTGGTCCTACTTTGGTAGTTGAGTCTAACTCAGAGGTTACTCCAGTAGCTACTCCTATACAACAATCAGCTGAGGCAGAAGAAGAACCTTGGAAACTAGTTACCAGGAAGTCAAAAGGTAAACATGTTGCTTTTCATTCAGCTAGAATGGTGAGCTATAGTCTTAACAATACTGGTTATGACTCAGGGAGGCCTGGGGGTGCTAGGAGACTAAACCCCTATTTTTCATAATGATTTTGTTGCTTGGAATGTTAGGGGTCTTAATGATCCTTTAAAAACAAAAGAGGTCAAGTTTTTTCTTCAGCTGCAAAATGCTTCTTTTTGTGCTTTTGTTAAAGTTCACAAAAAAATTTGGGAATTTGTGGCAGAGGAATAGTAATTATGATTATTCTCCAAGAGGTAGAATATGGTTTGGCTGGAGACCTGGAGAAGTTCAAGTAGAGACTAATGTATGACAATGAAGATAAAAGCTAGAAGTTATGATTTCATTGTTGTGGCAGTGTATGGGTTGCACACTATTGCTGATAGGAAAGACCTTTGGAGTGCTTTAAGTGGCATAACAAATACTTATAATGGTCCTTTGATCATAATAGGTGATTTTAATGTTGTGAATTGAGCTTCAGACAGAATTAATGGGGTTGAAGTTAGTGAAGCAGAAACTCTAAGATCTTGCTCAGTTTATTTTGGATGCTCAGATCATGGAAGCTCCAAATAGTGGCATATATTACTCTTGGACTAATAAAGGGTCTGGAGACAGGAGAATATCTAGCATAATTGATAAGGCTTTCATTAATTATGACATGCTTCATTTGTGTCCTGATATTAAGGTGAATTATCTCCCAGGAGGAGTATCTGTTCATACTCCTTTAGTGGTAAGATTTTATACCATACCCAAGTGCAGGCAAGAGGAAGACCATTTAAGTTTCTCAATATTCTTGCAGAGGATGACATGTTTATAGTAAAGGTTCAGGAAGCTTGGACTTCTGTTAATGACCAGTATATGCTTAAGAATGTTTGGTGTAAAGTAAAGGCTGTGAAAAGAGCTCTTAAAGGTTTAGATTCTCAACATTATTCTCAAGCTCATAAGAAAGTGGAAGATTTTAGAGTACAGCTAGCAAATATTCAAAAAGATCCTGCTCTTTATGTTAAGGATGAGTTGCAACACAATGAAAAATATATTATAGACAAGCTCAGATACTAGTCGAAAGTTGAAGAGAGTATTTTACAACAAAGATTCAGAATTAACTGGTTGTCTCTGGGAGATTCAAACTCCAAATTCTTCTTTACTGCTATGAAGATCAGGAAAGCTAGAAATAACATCACAATGCTTCAGAATGATCAGGGTGATATCATTACATCTCATGATGGAATACAGAAGGAAATTGTGAATTTTTATAAGGGCTTACTGAGATCTTGTGCTCATATGCTGCCTACATTGAATCTAGCTACTGTTAGGGCTAGTAAGAGTTTAAGTGTAGAAGCTAGAAGCTCTCTGATTCAGCCTATCACTCTTGGAGATATTGATAAAGCTTTAGTGAATATTGATGACACTAAAGCTCCTGGTATTGATGGATTCGAATATTGATGACACTAAAGCTCCTGGTATTGATGGATTCAATGTTGTCTTTTTTAAGAAGAGTTGGAGTATTGTTAAGCAGTATGTTTACAAAGCTATGTTAGAATGTTTTAAGAATTCTTTTCTTCACAAGCCAGTTAACACCACTCTTCTTACTCTTATTCCAAAAGTGAATCAAGCTCTTTATACTAAGGATTTCAGACCCATAGCTTATTGTGTTATGCTTTATAAGATTATTGAAAAGGTGCTCACTCATAGATTGCATCCAGTGATTCATGAAGTGGCTAACAACTCTCAAGCTGGGTTAATTCCAGACAGATTTATAGCAGATAATATATTATTTGCAACAGAGTTGATCAGAGGTTATTCAAGAACCAATGTGTCTCCTAAATGTATAATTAAGGTTGATATAAAAAAAAGCTTATTACTCTATTGAGTGGCCTTTCCTAGAGACAATTTGAGTCCTTACATAACACTTATAAAGGTGGGACAAGGTTGTCTGACATGGTTTGGAAATGACCTGAACATGTTCAGGGCATTACCTAAATCTAAAAAAGTTAGGACTAGCTAGGTAATCTACAAGTGTTAGGTCATGACCTAAATGGGCTTCAGTCATTACCTAAGACTAAAAATTTTGAGATTATGTTATCTGGCAAAGTTAGGTTATGAGCTAAACTTTGGTTTAGCTTATTTGCCAATGTTAGGTAATAACCTAAATGTATTTCAATAATTACCTCAACTTATATCGATTATTACCAAACACAACATATTTGATTAGTTTGGTTATTGAATGTACACAAGTTTCGATGGTGGTGAAGGTGATGGTTCAGGAGAAGAGCAAGGAGATGATGGAGAAGCAAATGATACCTTTGGCTCTAACCCTGAGACTTGATTTGCATAAATGTTTCTTCCCATTTTTCCTTGTCATTGTACAAATCCGTAACCCATTTTTTATTTTGCAATTTGCACTTTACAACAAGTTCAAAACACACCTCTTCAGACTCTTCTCTTGTTCGGCATTTGTCAACACATTTCATGAAGCTGCTGCCAAATCGTTTTCCTTCACTCATTCTGATATTCCTCATCAAATGCGACAAACATAATCTATGATGGGCATTTGATAGGACAATCTTGATTACAGCGGCCATCGCTTTGTCCCCATTAGTTATGACCGTGTGTGATATATTTCCTTCCTCGGATTGGACGAACTGCTCTAAAACCCATTTATAGGTCTCCATTGTTTCATTTGAAACCAAAGCAACGGCGAATGGGATTGTGTTCCCATGGTGATTGATACCGACGATCACGACTAATGGCTTATTATAAGCGTTGTACTTGTAAGTCGTGTCAAACGTAATGACATTACCAAATGTTTTGTAATCACAACGGGACGTCCCATCACACCAAAACATATTCTCCAAGTCATTGTCTTTGTCCCGTGTGTATGTTAAGAAAAACTCAGTCATGTTGTTGTGCACGTAGAAAGTATGCCATTTACGGTCTCTGCATCACCATCGCCATTTTTTTCCTTTTGTAACTTGTAAAATAGTGTTGCACATGTCCTTTGCTAGAAAAGAAACCTTGTCTGGACCTCCTGCTTCTTGAATAAAGTTACCGCATAGTTACACAAGGAGCGGCTTCCGGATTGATCATGGATTTAATACGACTCTTGTCAGCCTCGGAAATATTACGATGGTGCATGTAAAAAAAATGATTAACATAACTTGTTTCATTTTTTATTTGTCAAGGTGAACCACTCAATGGAACATTTTATGATATAAACCGGGTTTAGTAATCACCTGAAATAGTTTGGGCAGTTACCAAACACCGTCAGTTGACAAGGAAATAATCTGAATATGTTTAGTTCATTACCCATGATAGTTTCGATAATAACCTAATATCTTAAGAAATAAAATCTTGCTAAAAGTAAATGAAAACAACTCATATTGAAAATACCTTGAGAATGATACTTGGTGTGGGGGAACAAGATCGTGATTGTAGACATCATTGAATTCCTTCACAAAATATTTCTCCTTAACTTTATCCCATTTGGACTTAATAATCGCCTCACAACCACATTTTGTAAGTGATTTTTGGAAAGCCTTCCTATCTGCATTATCCAAATATTGGTTGTCTTGAAAACCTTGCTTACTGTACCATATGATTTTTGAGGTCAAATGATTACCACTTGCATTCTTAACCGATGCCTTGTATCGGATCAGGAATCCTTTAACCCTGACATACAATATATAAAACCGAACACAAATTTTCAAGAGTGTCAAAATATAGGTGTTTCTTAACATACAAGATGTTGAATTTGTTTCGATGTAAGTTCTTAAAAAAAAAATTTGCAACTTTTTAGTAATGGATAATTAAAAATATATATCGTCAATGTTATACATTAACATGTAAGTTAGAATAGAATACTACTATTTATTTAAAAATGGAGGGGGAAAGATTCTGAGTTTCTGACAAATACTCATTTTCTCTTTTCATCATTTTACATTCTATAAATACGGGACATGCTATACCTGACTCTTACCTAACCGGAATGCCACGCGTTTATTTTAATTGACTTCAATAGCTCAACTGAGATACAAAGATGGCACCTCATGTTCTTTACAAACCCATTGCCTACATAAGGACATCTTCCCCTTGCTATTATTTTACAGTGCGCTTAAGTAACAAGTTTACACATACATGAACACGGCTTCCTGCAAATGTGCAGCTCCTTGATTTCAGATTGATGAATCACTCTGCAGATTTCGCATTTGATTCTGAAATAATCCCCTCAGAAGCTTTTTTAAGAGGCACAAAGTTTTTCCCTTGACGCATTCGTACAAACCTATTTAGGCACCAATCTAATTGGGCAGATAGAGAAAGCAATGCAGCGAGCTGCTTTTGCCAGCATGAAGCGCTCATTTTCAGTCAGTTGTCTCTCGATGACCTTCACAACATTGGCATCCTGTGTATGTACAAACCACATTACTTGCTGCATATTTGGTTCCTTTAACAATTCGTGCAGTGACAAGGATGATGGTCTGACAAACAAATAGATAAATTTTAAAAAAACTAATAGGAAACGAGAACCAAAAGGTTACCATCAGCTTTCTTCTCACCATCTAATGCTTCAAACTCTCCAACAATATAATGTTTCCATTCAAAAGAAATCTAATAGATTCGACGACAACACCACGAAAGAACGCCAATTGTAACAGAGAAGGAAAAATCTCAGCAAAAAAAGTAAAAAAAAAAGGCAAAATGAGAAAATAGATAGGAAATTTTTCTCTTTTCGAACTTAATTAGTCTTCATATCTCTTTATGTCCCTCATGGTTATATGGTAAAAAATCTAAAAAAGCAATACTACATGTCTTACCTTCTAAAGAGTGACAATGACTTTCTAAAAACAAGTACCAATCCTCCAAAAACTTGGAAGGAACCAATTACATAGTTAAGTTTTTAACTTTTAAAAAAAATGCAGCATGACAATTGGACTTTGGGGATTAAAATATGAAACTGAAAGTCGGAATCAGCAACTAACAAATTCAATTCAGAAAACAAGTTACCTTGTTTGGCTTGTATGGAAAAGTTGGAAAATAGATAGATAACTAAAATGATATTGATTGGTACACCTCCTTTTCTTTAAAGGAGCTATTATTGTCTAGCTTGTGACCTATATTACCTCTCCCCCAACCCTCAATTTTGTAATAACTGGAATCCTTTCATCAAGTCTAACCTATCCAAATTATATTCAAACCAAATAAAATTGAAAACCATAGGATATGTGGGAATTGGTTTCTTATCACTCTAGATTGAACACACCTCCTAACAATCCCTATCAATCAATAATTATTATTAGAATGCGAGGGCAAGCTATAGCCCGCCATATGTCACTCTCCCCTCTTACAATAACATTTTATCCACGTTATACAATCATTGTCAATGTGAAGTTTAGAACTCACAACTTATGGAAGAAAGAGATCTATTTACCATTCCACTACACTCTTATTGCTTTTTCTTTTATCAACATTAATGATGATATCCTGAGTTTTTGATGGAAACCAAGAGTGAAATTACAATGTTTTAAATGCATATTATGAATAAAATCATTAATTTTCTTCTTTTCATTGACGTCTTTCCGCACCAAATGACATTAGTTGTCATGAATTACTATATTATCTTTCAAGTCATCGCTTAAATGAATCAAATTTGTTTATCAAAAAGATAAATAACAAAATCATCAATTCTAACAACTTCTTTGGTATCTTTTTCAGCAAACAAAGGGAAATGAAGGGAAGGGGAAATAGAGTAATTATAATTTTCATTGTTAGGATTCACACAGTTTTACCTTACTCTTGAAATGAGGGTTTAAGAGGTTGGAACTTGGAAGTTCTTTAGTGGCTTATTTTAATGAATAATCGAGTCTATAATACATTACATGGCAAAGTGTTACAAGATAGTTTGTAGTAATGACCTTGTTGCCTGCACGCCAAGGTTAATACACAATTTTGTCTAGTTTCTTTATTCTATTAGGTTGCTTGGGTGGCACTCCAAAGGATTAGAAGTGTTTTTATCTTATTTCCTACAAAGTGTCAATTTAGGAAAGCAGTTATAAATAACTTGGGATTCCTTTGCATGTTTCCTAGGTTAGTGCTTATTAGGTTGTATAAATACTTCGCTTACCCTAATACTATTAGGTTCCCAATTTGTGAAGTTCATATTGAATGTTTTTTGTGAGTTCTTCAAAGAGAGTGCTACAAGAGGTGATGTAGTTTCCCTACCAAACTCAAATAGGTATCTAGGGGAATAATTTGTGTTGTGCTCGTGCTTATGGTTAATTACTCTTGTGTCGCGATCACAAGGTTACTATCTTCCAATTTTATTACTATCAAACACAAAATACACAACCAGAATTCACTTTCTTCATTCGTTGGCTAGAGTGTGTTATGTTACCTTTTTATGCATCACATTCAATCTTTAAGAAAGTAACCAAGACTGAATGTTTCCCTCGAGATTAGGGCTTGCTTAAAGTTTGACCAAAAGGGGCATTCAGATTCATATTAGGTTAACAGTTAACTAAGATAAGAAAGGGAGAGAAAAAAAAAATTAAAAAAGTTGACAAGTTTTTTTCCTCCCCAACTCCTTCAATCTAGGAGGAAAGAAAAGTAAAAAAGTTATTAAATTTTTTCTTATCACTTGCCTCCCTTTCTCATGAAATCTCATACTGTATGATTTATGGAACAAAACATGGGAAACAAAGAGGAGCTACTTTTCTTACTTTTTCATCCAAATCTTCCCTATTAAACAACCCGAAAGAAAATTGTCATATCTTGAGTACAAAATGCCTAATGGCCACGGAATCTAAATACACAACATATCGTAAAATTGTTGTGGCACAAATTTATTATCGTACTTATTTTGGGACATATATGGGACAAATGTGCTCCTGGAACTCTCCTTTTCTATTTCTTCTCCCTCTTTTTCGTATTAAGATTTTTTTTTCTTGTTCTTGTTTGGAATCTTTCCTTTTATGGCTTTCATTTTACGTCATTTTACACCCAAGCTTCACCTAATGGGTCCCACTTAACTCCCTATCTACACCAACCCTTAATCATTATTTACCCTAAATGCCCCACCTAAGGGGCCCCACTTACACCATTACCTTCCTCCAACTTTTTCTTGGTTTCCACCCACAATTTTTGATGAAGAACAAAAGGGAACGAAGGGATTATGTATTATACTAGAAGTAGTAATAGTATAATATACATATTTGGGGGTTTCACAAAGTAAACTATGGAGTTTAAGGGATATTTGAGACAAAAAGGAAAAAGCGTGGGCTTCCATGGCATCACTTTTACATTCGTGCCCGGGGGGACAATTTTCTATTAAATTTTTTACTAATCCCTACGCTCCCAGTCGTGCACCCCACGCAAAACTCACATAACGGTTATGTTCTACTATGTTTTTTTTCCTAGATTCACTTGATCATGTTTTCGTAATATAATGTGTCTCTAACTAATATACTACCTATGTTTTTAATCTACATAGTTTAACTTTCACGCTTGCAATGCACAATATTGACTATTAATTTTTCTAAATATGAATAAGTAAAAATTAAAAAAAGTTGATAGGTTCGAAAATATATGTTAACACAAATTTAATAAGATCCTACATGTCTTTTTCTAATGTATAAACTACAAATGATGGTTAGTGTGAAATATGTAAATAGTGTCAAAATACAAAGTGTGTAGGTTAAAAATAGACCTAGGGAGTATTAATTAATGGATATTCTCTTACATCAAAAGACATATCTTTAGAGATCAAAGACACCTCTTCACACAATTCTCCATAAACAGAGATGTTATGACATATACGAAAGATAATCTGTTCTTTTTTATTTATTGAGAAAAATCACTATAGTATTTTTTCTTGGTTCAAGATGAACACAAAAGCACACACTCTTGTGAATTGATTTTGTAGAAAAACTAAAGTCAATAGTTCTTCATTTTATCCCAATAGTAGACTATTGTGTACTCAATTGTTCTTAAGAGAGTCTATTAGTACAAATAGGAAAATGGTGTTGTTTACGTGCCTTAAAGATGATTATCTGATCTCTTATTACATAAAATCCTCCAAAATTTAAAACAATTTATAAAGCTACGTGGAGAACCAATTTAAAACTTTGTTCTTAAAGTAGATAGCTAGCAGTAGGTGGACTTAAAGCATGTCTAGGAACATGAACTCCCATCATGAGAATGCATCCACCAAAAAACAAAATTTATACTCATGAAATATTAGTAAAAAGCACTAACCTTTTTGTGTTGACGGACAGAAGGCCTCACACTGGCTGTATCACCAATCACAATAACATTATTAACATTTCCCCTATCATCACTTTCTGTTGGGGAGGCATTTGAGTGCCTCCAATGGCCATTGACAATGTACTTGTAATAATACCTGAAGACAGTACACATATTATAAACCCAGACACAGAAGGTGGCTAATTCAAAAGAATCAAAAATAATTTGATACACATCTTGCAACCGCGGAAAATAAGATAGTGGAGATTGGTTATTTGCATTATAAGCAACTTAGAAAACTTAGCAAATAAAAAGGTAAGATTGGTCTTAAATATAATTCAGTGCTAAGATACCTCTACATTATAGTTTCTTGGGTACTAGGACCATGGAATTAAAAATATTTTGTAATGGCCATAATGTAACCAATTGAAGTTGTCGTTCAGCAAAATGTCGTTGCGCAATGGTGTGATGAAAATCACGTCCTTCTCGATGCGTCAACCATTACATGACGATAATTCGCTGCCTTAACATTCTTATTCCTGGTTATGTCTGTTCCTTGTTTCAATTGTCCCAAAATAAAGGGGAAAACATACATTGTAACAAAAAAACATGCACACCAAAGAAAGGAGCACAACATGACATGGACATTTAGATTGGGTAATGAATATGAGTTGCATCTATTTTATATTAATAAGAGGATCGGAAATCATATTCTCAGTAATCATTCATTCACAAAGTATGTAACTCAATCATATGATAGGTCTATCATATTATGTTGAAAGTATACATCTTAAACTTGAAAAGGGAAAATTTGAGGTTAAAGATCCACTAATGTGACCGTGATAAGCCACTTCCACGACATTGTGACTGTTATCTTGAACACAACATCACGACCACATCCGCAATTTTCTTCCATGACTAGGGCGGAGAACCTTAGCATCAGGATGGACTAATGGAAAGCTAAGACAAAATCTTGCATCAGTATGATAATATGTTCAACATATTACAGCAAAAACTTGTGCTGACTTACAAAGTAATAGGTTTTTCATATACCCATATAATTATATATAGATCCACGAACATTTCACTCAGACGTGTGTAGTGTGACTCCTGCCAACTGAAACCCTAAGAGCTCAGGTTGTCAGGATCAAGGAAGACAATAGGCAGCCCCTTGTAACGGATAAATGGAACAGATCCCGTTAATGCGGCATGAATTTTTTTTTTTCAAACATCACATTAATGGATTTTTAACCTCAAATCTGGAATTTTCAAGTTCAAGAAGTATTCTTTCAACATAATATGACAATTCTATCATATGCTTAGGTTTATCATCCTATTATATAAATAGACGCTGACTCATATACACTGCCCAACTTGAATGCCCACGTCATATAGGGCTTGAGAGCCCTGCCGGTCCCAATCCCCCTCTGGGAGAGGCTTCCAGTCATCTGGAACAGCATGTTTCTTCTCGGCAGCGAAGGCCCATCGCGGAGGCAAGCTTGAGCTTGAATCAGCTTCTTCTCCCTTCTTTGCTGTGAGCATATTGTTTTTCTAGTTGCAACGTGTGGTGTCCCTTTCACCCTTTTCAACCAATTTTGACAATGATGGACATAACAAGAAAAAGAATGTTTTAGAGCAGCAAGTCAGTTTATATAACGGACGACGCGACAATAAAGACGTGATATTTATCGCAGCGTTATATAACGGCATTCTGCACAACACTGAGTTCAAAATCCGTTATATAATGGCCGTTTTGTAAAGGAACGGTTGAGTATTAATTCCATGGTCAGAATAGGTTATTATAATTGGAAAATGAAATCAGACCGAGCACCATAAAATCCTACATATACCTATAATAAACACCATTTCACATAGTTATGCAATTATGCCAAGATCTTTGTTAAAGAATGTTCAAAAGATATCCAAAAGGGCAGGGAAAAACGTCAAAGTTATACATGTCTATGTGGGGGTGCACATACGTGTTTGCATGTCTATTAATCTGTGTGCGAGTAACTGAGTGTGTGTGTGTGTACAAAAATCAATGTTCATGCTGATAGCTAATACGTTGAACTACCACACTCAATGCGCCAAAGCCGCCAATACAACAAGGCAAGGCTGGCCAAGTTGAGAAGGCGCTTAAAATGAAAGGGTGGGAAGATATATGTACATTTTCTAAAAAGAAATAAACTCTATTCAACATATAAATAAAATATAGAAAATAAAAAAAAATGATCAATTCAAAATGAGATGCATAACATTCTTGTTCAATGAAGTTGCACTTCCAGTTCAAACTAGATTTAACCCTACTTGTTCGACTCTATATATCAAATATCAATGCAAAAGTACTTAAAATGAGAAGGACGAGAAGGATCCATTGTAATGAATCCACCCAACCCTCCTCAGATGCTGACTTACACTCGCCGCAAGAAGGGCAGGGCACCAGAAATACAAGGCTAGCAAAGGGAAAATCAGTCAAGAAAGTGGAGGGAATAATTAATGGTTGCTGAGGTCAGGTAGTGGCTGATGTATTCAGAAACTTTGTTAGAAAAAGGGAATATTTGGCCAGAGAGAGAAAGTGTTATTTTGTATATAAAGGGAAGGGTGAGCAGATAGAAGGTAGGAAATTACTGGATCTTTCATAGTATGTATTGGGAGAGATCGAGTCTCTCGAAAGCTCAAGGCTACTTTTACCCATCTATCAAACAACTTTCTATCTGCTATCTTCTTCTCTGTTATTATTCTTGCTCGTGTTTGAGTGACTGGGCAGGAACTTTACATCCATGTGTTTCTGTTTCAAACGAGATGTGGATCTTTTTAAAAGAAGCGCACGTATTTTATTTTTAAAAAAAGTTGCACCTTCAGTTAAGAAAGGATACACATCCAATAGAAAAACATGCACGTCAATCGGTCAATCTTTCACATCCGTCTCATTTTAAGCACTTATCTCCATAGAAAAAGTATGCACATATTCTTAGTAGAACCAGAAGATTCAGTGAATAAGATCCACCTAGCATCATTGATAATATTGCTT
Organism: Beta corolliflora; assembly: GCA_947648045.1. Classification (NCBI taxonomy): domain Eukaryota; kingdom Viridiplantae; phylum Streptophyta; class Magnoliopsida; order Caryophyllales; family Amaranthaceae; genus Beta; species Beta corolliflora. The sequence goes on from CANSZD010002088.1 coordinate 702,916, forward strand.
AGGATTGTAAACTTATGATGGTCAAATATCCAATGTTACCTACACCACCTACAGCTGGTCTTTTCTAATTTGTTGTCCCAGCCCCCACAAATTCAATCTCCAACAATGTGTCTTAAAGATGCACAAACTTAAAGCTTAAGTCAATTTGCTTATAGCGATCCCCATGATGATAGGTATAGCTGATCAAGACATTGCATACAACAGATTGTACTTACTTCCCTTGAGGTAGTCTAACTTCAATTTCATATCTTGGTCCTCCTTTGTGTACTGCCTTGATTGGATCTTTCCAATTACCAGTGAAATCCCCAACCAAGCACACATCTTCACCCTGCAATGAACAAGTAAACAAATACATACACACGTTAATAATGCATAAATAATTCAAAATAACATGGAATTAGAGTTAGAGAGGCAAATGAGAGAGACAACACGAAGCTCCAGACCAAAATATCTCAATTACCTCTTGTCCATTCCAGACAAATATAACAGCATGGGTTGGTGGCCCGTCATGTGTGTCTTTTTCTACCATAGCTATGAGATCCCATGTTGCCCACGCTATAGCAGGCCTGCATTAAGGACTCGATTTAACTTTGAAGTTAAGTAGATATTAAGAGAAACGGTAAAAAACACATAAACAGGAAATCGATTACTTTCTCTGTTCCTCCGTTTCTATGTTAATTGTTTCATATGCTTTTTCATGATCTCCAATACATACATTTGACAATCAATATCTTTCTTTACTAGTACAGAATAACACTTGCTCCGTATTTTAGTAGTTGTACCCAAAGGAAATGACATGCATATTAAGGGTAGTTCTATATAGGTATGATGAAAACAGTTGGGTGTATTCGCCAATTTTCGCAATAATCGCTTATTTCACGGCTGGATTAACCGCATTTTATATGTTTCTAATCTATTTACTTACATTTGAGGGAAAATGCTACAATTGATTCAAAACACCCTAACTCAGAATATGATACAACTATTACAAACGGAGGTAGAAGGAGTGTGTATATATATGTGTGTGTATATATATATATATATATGTATATATATATATATATGTGTGTATATATATATATATATATATATATATATATATATATATATATATATATATATATATATAGTTGGGTTCCCATGAGAACAATCCTTATATGAGAACACTTTGTTTCCTTTTTAACCAATATATAATCGATTTTGGCTAAATTATATGCTTTTTTTCCTTACAGAGCCAATTTTCCAAAAGGAATATATTCTCAAGAAAAGGATTATCATGTAATATGACAAAAAAGGATTGTATTTCCACTAAAATGAATTATAATTTCAAGTTCTCTCACTTCCCATATAAGAAGTGTTCCCATATTAGAAGTTTTTTTTTATATATTCTCCTTCCTCTGCCTCTCTGAGAGAGAGAATGCCAGAGCTATGAATATCCAGAGATCAGAAAGAGGGAGAGGAAGCTATATTTGGATAACTTTTAGTATATTAGTGACATTATGATTGAAGTCTTTATATCATCAGGAAGCACCTGTCAGGCCTGCAAGAGTGTAGTCCAGTGACAAAATTATAAGCTGCATTCAGGGAAGTGTCCGTCATCCAGTGCAGATAAGCAATGACACATGCTGGCGAGCGGTCAAAGCCTGACGTACAAGTAACATAAACCCGGTGGTTCTTTTTTAACAGGCGTAGTAAGAGTCCCACGGAAAAAGGTAATTTCTTCCTCATATCAAAGGAGTCCCCTTCCCTGCAAGAATAGAATATATAAAAACAAAATGCCAAAAGAGGGACAAAAGAAAGACATGTACCTTTCCCATACATAGAAGACAGTTTAACATAGTGATGGTAGTTCTAATTCGCATAACTTCAACAAAATCCTCTTTCTCAAAATAAAAGTGCATCCCTTTACTCGCATTGAATAGTAAAGTATCTATAATATCAAGAATTTCATTATCAGAAAAAATAATATTCCTAGTAATCAGACCAGTCTGTTAAAAGATACTTTTAAACTAAAGGAACAATGTATGAAAGTGACCGGATACTTGCTTTGATTTGGCAAAACTTACAGAAATCATATTTTAAACATCAGGCAATATAAACAAGAGCAAAGAAGCAACTATTCAGCTGCAGTCACCTTATAGGGTAATTGACCATTAGAATATTACATCTTTGGCAACACTCCTTGATGGTATTAGAGTTAATGCCCCAGTTTTGCGCTTCAATAGGACTCTGGAAATTTAAGACAGCAGTGATTCCCTGGTACATGCTCGTCAAAAGTCAGTAAAAACATCAATGATCGGTTATAGAGATTAAAGATAAGTGTTAATGACTATAATAGCACTCACCAAACTCGCTAAAGCCTCAACATCAGTTTCTGTTTGTATGCATGAACCTACATATAACTGTTCAGTTATCTGACAGATACACAAACAGATAAATGTGTGAATAGTATAAAAATCAATATATCTCAAGCAAGGCACAAATTTGGACATAAGGTAGCTGTTGACCATTGCACAGAGCCCACTACTGTTTCAGTGGCTGCCAACGTATTATTCGGAAATTACATATAAAATGATAAAACCCTAATTTCGGGTATAAACACCTGACGGGGACAGTAGCAAAGGATATAAACTCAACATAAAGGTTCACACGTTCAAAGCCATGAGGATGACTCATCAATATCAAACCAAATATGACTTTGGGATCAAGGTAGGTACAATCCTAGTTGTTGAATAATATTGAACATAATGTCTTACATATAATAGAAAAATTTATAGGGATAAAACTTTTTAATTTTGGGGGGGGGATGTCTTCACAAAAATAGTCAAAGCTAATGAGGTCCTATGCAAAGCGTAGGCAAGCACTAGTTATATTAAGAAAGCACATAGTACTACAAGAGGACTGGAGAGGAGGGAGAAGAAAATGAAGAGAGTTACACCAAGACAGAACATCGCACCTTGCTATACTGCATACCAAGAGAATGGTTATAGTAGATTTCTCCTTTAGAACGATCAATTGCCTTAGTATATTCACCCAACGGAAAGCTTCCATGAGTCCATTCAGAATCAGTGGAATCTTCATGTGTAAAAATGCAAACAAGTTGGTTGAGTGGTGCTGGAAAAGTGTTTGTCTGTACAAGTGGATGTCCACTTCCATTTGGACCAGTCAGAATCTTCCATGCCCGGGATACAAGAAACTTCGAAGAGAACACTACAAATCCAGCATTCCCATTACTTTCACAGGAACCCTGCAAAACTGAAGCCACTAGGGTCTTGCACCAAGTGGCTACAGGAACACGGCCTCTATTGAAAAGAATATCAAGGTCATTCAGCAAAAGAAGCTCCTGTATTGGGAAGGGTGAAAAGGGTCGCTCAAGAACAAGGCTAAATGATCCACTTTTCTCCTTGAGCATACTCCTGACAAAGACCACAAGACAATCAAGAAATGAACAAGTAGTATAGTGCACAAGAAGAGCTTCTCCAGTAGTTCATTGACAACAATACGGGTTACGGATACTGAGCACTAATTTCTAGGCGGGTTGTTAGTTAAGAAAGTTTCAAATATAGTTAGCATACAACTAGAAAGTTTCTCAACAGTACACTCCTAAAAGTTGCATAATACTTCTTCCGCTCCCATTTAATTGCAAGACTTCCAGTTTTGACACTATTCACAATCACTCATATAACTAGCTTTTGTGTTCCATATTTATGGAAAAATATAGTCATGGCGATCTTGTTAGATTCGTCTCAATGTGTGTTTTATGAAGATCTAATTTTTATCATTTTTAGCATAACATAACTAGAGATATTAATAGTGTAAATTGTGCATTGGTAAGCGTAAAACCGGAAGGGTTGCAATTAAATGGGAAGCGGAGGAAGTATTAAGTTATAAGAGATACACTTCCCAATCATGGAAACTAATACAGGATCCCACCTATTCTATGTAAGTTTCTCAATTGAAAAATTCCCATTTTCCATTCCAGAGAAAGACTCATGGTAGCTGGAGTAACTATAAAAGTATATTAATTATTAGGAACCTAGTTGATCGTACAAGAAACCACAAAAGACAACGAAGCAAACATTCTTCTCAGTTCTGGCCAAGATCTGCCATTTTCCCTCCAGCATAAACCCTAAAAGTAATATCTCTATAAGAGCATGTACAATAGTACATGACTCTCCAATGAGCTCTCCACTCTCTCTCATCTATTCTCCCTCTTCAAGCTACTCTCAAGAACTATATCTAAAGACACCCAACAACAATAAAGCTCTTTAAGAGCTCTCCATTCAACTTTTCACTATTTGGTGGTCCCCGTGTCAATAAATGAAACTCATTTCATATTATGATCAAAGTTATATGAATAAAATTATTCACGTAAATTAAATATAATTACAAAAAATTCAATGTTTTTCATAATTTATGTAATGTAGAATTTAATTTTAAATTTTTTTAAATATATCAATTTTGAATGCTAATATTTAATTTGATAAAAATGGCATGAAATGAAAAATTAACATACAACATGAAAAGCTAATATTTAAATTAAAATACAACATTGCAATATGTTCATACAACATTGATGGTGTATGAAAAAAAAAGTAGATTGTGTAGGAAATATATCCAATATTACGCTCATTTTATAGATAAAGAAAAATTATAACTATTTGGAAATAAATTATTACCAGATTTTTTTTAATGTAAGAAAAATCATTAAATTGTTGCAAGAAAAATAGAAAACTTTAGTAATTGAATTATTTTGTGTGCCATGTGTCACCATATATTGGTTGGAGCAAATGAGAAAGGAGTTTAATGTTTTGGTTTGTGGGCCCCACAAATTGGAGAGTCATTTCTCTTTTATTCCAAATGGTATCTCCTCCAAGAGACACATTGCAAAGTGTCTCCATGGAGATATACTCAAGATACACCCAAGAGCCCCATTGTTAGGTAAGAGATAGCTCTCCATTTTCTCTCTCCTTGGAAAGTTAGTTGAAGAGCTAGTTGGAGAGCCGCATTGTACATGCTCTAAGTGAATGCATCAAAACTCATCATATGATGAAACGACATGCAATATCCTTCTCGATATTTACTCTTTTGAGTATTGATTAAATAACCATGTACCCTATGTTGATCAAATATCACAAATGCTTTATATCTTTCACATTCCTGAGCATTAATTATAACTTATATATCTTATATATCAATTTAATAGTAATTTGCCATTGTATTTTAATAAATATGTGAGCCACTTTCTCGCTCATAGGGAGCAAGAAAAGCCATATAGAGGCAGCTTGAAGGCAATAAGTGCCCAAGAAATGAAATTCCCTTTCCAGAACAATTTGAATACGCTACCAGGTTACATTCCCTATAGACACTCAGGCTGAGTTTATAAGACAAAAACAATCATTGCCCTAAGAATTCTTGCCCAATTCCACATAATCAAGCAACCATTTACACGCAACATATTTCCAATTTCCAAATCATACAGAGGAAAAAGAATCAACAGTTCAATTGTATTTTTCATGTCAAAGCCCCAAACAAAAGATAACATCATTAAATAAAATTGGCATTACAAGTCATTCACAAAGATGATAGTTCATTGGTTCGATAGAACATGCAAATTCTCAAATGAGTCCATCGCATAATTTATCTCAGAAGGGTCACTTTTTGTTTATGCTACTTTTCACAAGTCCCCTTTAGCTCAATTTTTTTTCAAATGGGTCACTTATTTTATTATAATTTTTACAAATGACCCCTTTTAGCTTGAATATAGGAAAAATATGTTCATACAACATTGATGGTGTATGAAAAAAAAAAAGTAGATTGTGTAGGATATATATCCAATATTACGCTCATTTTATAGATAAAGAAAAATTATAACTATTGGGAAATAAATTATTACTAGATTTTTTTTAATTTTAAAAAAAATCATTAAATTGTTGCAAGAAAAATAGAAAACTTTAGTAATTGAATTATTTTGTGTGCCATGTGTCACCATATATTGGTTGGAGCAAATGAGAAAGGAGTTTAATGTTTTGGTTTGTGGGCACCACAAATTGGAGAGTCATTTCTCTTTTATTCCAAATGGTATCTCCTCCAAGAGACACATTGCAAAGTGTCTCCATGGAGATATACTCAATATACACCCAAGAGCCCCATTGTTCGGTAAGAGATAGCTCTCCATTTTCTCTCTCCTTGGAAAGTTAGTTGAAGAGCTAGTTGGAGAGCCGCATTGTACATGCTCTAAGTGAATGCATCAAAACTCATCATCATGATGAAACGACATGCAATATCCTTCTCGATATTTACTCTTTTGAGTATTGATTAAATAACCATGTACCCTATGTTGATCAAAGATCACAAATGCTTTATATCTTTCACATTCCTGAACATTAATTATAACTTATACATCTTATATATCAATTTAATAGTAATTTGCCATTGTATTTTAATAAATATGTGAGCCACTTTCTCGCTCATAGGGAGCAAGAAAAGCCATATAGAGGCAGCTTGAAGGCAATAAGTGCCCAAGAAATGAAATTCCCTTTCCAGAACAGTTTGAATACGCTACCAGGTTACATTCCCTATAGACACTCAGGCTGAGTTTATAAGACAAAAACAATCATTGCCCTAAGAATTCTTGCCCAATTCCACATAATCAAGCAACCATTTACACGCAACATAATTTTGGGTTTTCTTTCTCACACGAGACACAATACTCTCTTTAATTCTCTTACTTTCTATTTTTGGGCTTCAAGGGTGTGATTGTGAAAGGAGGCAGAGCAGATTTGCCATCATTATCATTCATAATTCTATTAATGGAATCATATAATAAAATTAGGCTTCTCTATATTCTGTAAAAAAAGAAATAGGGTAGTCAACTTTGATGAATCGGTTTCTTTGTATGATGAAGTTAATTACAAATTTAGTTATTATATTGTTCCCATTGTCTTATTACTATGGCAATTGGGGTTTTGTGTTCCTTCAACTTTTTTTCTCTTTTGATGGTGAATAAAAGAGAGCGCAAAGCAAAAATAATGATAAAGATGAGGGTGAGTAGAGATGAGGATCAACAATGGGATGTTGCATAAGCCATCAATGAAGCTGCTTGGAGTAGACTAAATGAGCTTTAGAGGAAATTAGATGATCATAGCGTGATTTGGTCTTTTAACCAGAGCAACTAGTAACCCGTCAAGTCAGAGTATTGTGGGAAGCATGACCCAAATAGTTGGAATTATTGTAATTTGTGAAATACTGCATAGTTGTGACTTGTGATTATGAAAAGCGCAGTATTGTGATCAATTTTTCTTAAATTACAAGGTAAGACGTCTTTTTGTAAACCAACTAATAAAGCAAATTAGCAAACCGTTTACAAATGAGAACATATTCAGAAGTTTAACACCCAAGAAACTAAAGTTCAAAAGTAAAAGAAATGTATACTGTGCATCACCAATGTCCTTGATTTCAATAAACTGGCCATCAGAAGAATCACTTGCCTTCTTCAAAGAGTCCCCCACCATTATTATCCTTGATTTCTCTGCATTCCCCTACAAACCCAAAAAAAAGAAAAAGAACATTAATAAAATGAAAAGTGAGAAAATCAAGAAGAAACTTAGAAACTAGAACTCTCTCTCAGAGAAAGCTGGAATTATAACATAACTGACCCCTTTTCGGAGAGAGTGGACAAACACATTGCCATCAACCGAAAGAGCAAAGCGAATGCCAAGGGGTTTCTCTAAGGTCACCATATACTCATTCAAGTTCATCTTGTAAGTAGTTTCATTGTCTTTTGACATCGCATAAACCCTAGGACTTGATCGATTGAATTTAAATTTACGCCTCACTATGAGCTCAATGCCCCCATTTGAGCACAAGTCACTTCCCCAGATTAAAGAAGAGATAAGACCAGTGCATAAAGACATGATGATATTTCTACAGAAATTTTAAGACGACGATGGAAGAGTGCAGAGATGAGGATAGAAAAACAGAAAGAACGTGTGGGGTGGGGGTGGATCCGAACTAGTTTCGGATGTCGTCAACGCATCATCATGATAATTTTTAGCAACAGCAAATCTTGTGTCAGTGTGTGTGTGCGCTGACGGTAGAGGTGTCAAATGGGTGGATTTGGATTGACCCAAGCTGAATCGGATATTCGGATGTATTTTGAATTTCGATCCAATCTAACCTTTGACCTCATTTGGATCTGACTGGGTCAGGCCCACTCGGTCTAGTTAAAGTTGGATTAGCGTATTAACAAGTATTTGTCGGACCATTTTTTGGTCGGTTCTAATTGATATTAGGTGAACTTAGGTCGGGTTCTAAAAGAGTTTATATGAGTCAAGTTGGATTTCGAGTAGACTTGGGTTGGGTCAAGTTGGGTTACAAGCAGACTGAAGTATGGTCAAGTTGCGTTCGGGTAGACTTGGATTGAGTCATGTCAATGTCGTGTGATTCGGTTTGGATCATTGTATCAATTAAAACTTAGGCCACGTCATTACTTTATCAGTTATAATCCGTGTGTGTGTGTGTGTGCGTGTGTGTGTGTAATCCATGTCACTTTGTTATAATCTTCTTTGAACAATATGTAATCCATTTTGACCAGACTATAACATTTTCTTCCTTGCGAGGTCAATCTTACATAATAGTTGTATTTTAAGAAAAAAGGATTATGATGTAATATGTCGAAAAAGGATTATATGTTCACTAAAATGGATTACAATTCCACTGTTCTCAGGTTTCTCATATAAGAAGTGTTCTCATATTAATTTAGGGTCAAATGAGAAGGATGCTTAAATAGAAGGGTGAGAAGGAATCTTGACCATGTAAATTTAATACAATGCATGTGCTTGAGATACAAATCTGGAAATTATATGTGCATATTTTTTTGAATTCAATGTGCATGTGTCTTCTTATTTGAATATGCATAACTTTTAAATTGAATGTGCATAATATTTGAGTGTGCATCATATTTGAACTGAGTGTGCATAATATTTGAACTAAATGTGCATACGATGATTGAAAAGAAAGTTCCACTTTGCTGGAGTATGATATTTGAAAAACAAAAATTCCATTTTGCTAATGTAGTCGAACTTCAAGGAGAGAGAATCGATGTCGCTCTGAGTGAGTGCATAGTTTACCAGGAAGCGCATCAGCGTCGGAGCTTTTCGCCAACGAGGGAGATTCTGTCGGAAAGTGCCGCGAAAAGCGAGGAGAGGGCGAAAATGGAGAGAGAATAGGAGGAGAAAGAGCGAGAAGAAGTGAGTCGGCGAGGTCGTTGTTTTGAAGTGGTGTTTAAGATTGTTTCATGATGGAAATGGAGATTGAGGAGAAAGGAAGTGATGAGGTTTCAGAGTTTCAGGGGAGAGAAAGACATGACGTTGCCATGGAAATATTGAAATACAAATTTAGAGGAAGAAGTAGGCAAGATATGACTTACTTTTTTCCCAATTTAGAGACTTAATTTGATTGGTCTGTCTCAAGTTAAATTATAGCCATTGAATTAAGGGTCTGGATTCCTTATCACCCTTCTCATTATAAGATTTTTCTCATTGGATCTCAACTTTCTCTCTTCACACACACACACACACACATATGTATATATGAGTTTCTTTTTGTTAGAAACAACCTTTTAAATTTTTTTGGCAACTTACAACTTTAAACAAATTTTTTTTACGTGATGAAACCTTTTCCATCATTGATTGTTATGTTTTTAGCGTTGATACTCCATCTCCCTGACAATTCATTTCCCTCCCTGTTCTACCCTAAATTAAACACAAAAGAACCCTTTTATATTCTCTATCTCTCTCTCTCTCCCTCTCCCTCATTTGTCTCTCTTCCATTAATGTTGCTCTGCCACCCTATGCAAGAGTAGGGCATCATCATTCTCCCTCTGCAGACTGCCATTGAAGGTGCAACAATGATACTGGCAAGCATTTATTCACCTTTGCTGCTATTGTTTTCATTTACTCAACTCTTTTGAATTAAAATGGTTATTAATCTAAGTAATGTGCAGAGCTTAACACTAAATTTTTGTTTTCTTCAATGGTGAAAGGGAAAACTAGGCAAAGGTCTTCTAGAAACAGGAGGAGAGGAGAGAATTACTTAATAATTCAGAAACCAAGGTACATATCCTTAGCTTACAACTTATAGTGCGTGATGATTTGATATTAAGTTAGGGTTGTAATTAATTAGACAATTTAATTGAGTAAAGGTTGAATCTTTAATTGATTCTGAAGCTGATTCACTAATTAAAAAAGTTATGTTACTTATTAGTGATTAAATCCTATTGTGGCATGCCAACTTATGAGTTTAGTTTGATGAAAGATTACTATTGATGACTATTGATGCCTGTGGATCTTGTTTGTGGTGAAATTGGTATAATCTGGATTGTGGTGAAATTGGTATAATTTTAATGTTTATATTACTTCTTAAGCTAAGTTAATTTATACCTGATATAATGAAGATGAGTATTGTTGTTCAATGTGGTGCAATTATAATTTGGAAGTATTTGTGTGTTTGAAATTAAACCAAGGCATTATTTGTTTGTCAGGTTTATTGGTAGGATTAATATTTTGGAACCTTGGTATAAATTTATGGAGTCAATTAACATTGAGCTGCATTATAGAGGACACTTTGTGACAAACAAGAATAAAACCACATATGAAAGATGTTCTAAAGTGGAATCTACAAATTATGGGATAGTTATCCATGTGGGTGTGGAAGAGGTTTGCTACTTTGAGTTTTCCTATTCGGTTAAGAGTGATTTAGGCTATAATGATGTAGGAGAACTTTGTTTCAAGAAAAAGGGTTGTACTTTGCACAATGGTAAGGCAAGAATGATGAATGATAGGGACATTCATGGATTCCTCCAAGCACCTGATAAGGATGGGGTTTACCATTTGTATAATGTGCAATAGGAGGAGGAAGAGTTAGGAAATAGGTGGACTTATGCTCCTAGGACTACCTTTTATACAGACAGTGAAAGCACTATTGATGCTAGCAGTGAAATGGGAAGTAATGGGGTTTGTGGGTCTTTCTAAAATTCAAAGGGGGCTCACATGACAGCACACTCACTAATAGCTGTAGTGAAAATCCTAGATCTGATTCTTGCTATAAAAAACACACTGGCAAACACACCTGTAGCAACAACTAATCCTAATTCACTCTCAGAAATCTCAATTCAACAAAACACACCTGTACATCAGCTATTCTTAATTCACTTTCAGGAATCCCAATTCATCAAGCCCCTAAGGAAACACTTTCAAAACCACATTCACAAATGCCAGATAAACTCCCAATCATTTCCTTCAAAAAAAGGTCATAGGTTACAAGTGTTAACCTAACTGAGCTCAATCAAGTTTTTGCCCCAAATTACTAAAGAACTTGAATGAGAACAGAAATGTACTATTGAGTGATTTTGAAGATGACAATGATGATGAATTGTTTAATGACAATGTGGATTTTGGCATTGAAAATGCACTAAGAAGTAGTTTAGGTGGGCTGTCTAATACTGAGAGAGAGGATGAATTTCTTGATGAGGAAGCTAATGAGGGGGGATTTGAGATTGGAAATGAGCAAGATCTAGATGATAGTAATGATGAGGTGGTGAGCTGCATTGGGTCAGATGATGAAGGCCCTATGTACCCTGTGTTCAACCCAAATGTGAACTTGTAGGCGTGTTTTTATTGCCTACGCCGGATGAGCACGTATTTGACTACCTAATTTTAAAGGTTTTGTTTTGAAGTACGTTTTCAAATGAAGAAGTCGCCAACAAGTCTTTAAAGGAAGACTCATAAACCTAATTGGACATTGAGAAACCATAGGGACAACTTAGGGACTTATTCAATGTGAATTTCCCCGTCACGACTCCATGAATGGTCAATGAACCAAAGATTGAGTTCGGGGGTGAGGGTACAAATATGATCAGGAATCAAATTCACCCATTATTGACCTCTACTTAATACGATTCATGTCGAGGATTTTGAATTTAATAACTAGACTTTATGTTTTTGAAACGCTTTTGGGCTTAGCTCGTTGAATTGCTCTTCCTTTGTACCAGACTAATTAGAACAAAGATATGTTTCATCATTGGGTACTCAATGGGGAGACACAATTTTGTGTCTACAGAAGCCCCCAATTTGACCGAGGTTCAGGAAACGAAAGTCAAAGTAGCATGTGTCAGGACGGAGAACAATTCTAAACGCTCTTCAATTTAAAACTGGTATGTATATCACTACACTAGTGGAAAAAAGCCCATCGGATCCGGTCAAAACCGGGCTTACAAATTCGATTTAGGTCCGGATCGGGTTGGCCCGAAGCAGCTAGGAGTGATCAACAGATCCGGTCCAAAACCGGATCAGTTTGTCAGTTAACTTGATCAACTGATCCGATTTCTTGCAAAACCGGAGCAGTTAAGCACAAAAAAAAATATTTTTTGGCATATTTTTATTTTTAATTGATACAAAACACAATTGTGGTGGGAAAAAAGTATCAATACTCATTTTATTGAGGCAAAAATCTCATTTTACTGAGGCATATATAATTACATATACATAAAAATTGTTACCAATTCTAATATTCAACATCAAAATAAAACATGGTAGATATTCTACTACATTAATAGGATCTAAAATAAGCTTGAGCCAAGCATATCCATGATAGAGATGGCTTCCAGAGATCCAAAATATTTCAGAATTAGATTAGTACCCGTGAATCCTTTTGCACTGCCACATTGAGTCTCCAAGCAAGAGATCCCGAAATCAGCCACTTTCACACATATCATTTCCGAGAAGAAGATCATCTGATTTCAGATCACAGTGTAGTTTTTCCTAAGAATGAAGAATGCAAAATAAATACTTCCATAAATACTCAAAGCAATAGTTATACAAAAAACTAGTGATTTACTTCGGCAAATTTGGGGTTACAATATATTAAACTGTCACATTGAAAATTATCGAGTTTAAGCAGTGTGGTTTCAAAAATTCACGTAATTCTGCATCAAAGGACTCTCTTACAACTATTTAGATGTAGATAGATGAAGCATTTATAATTCTAGTCTTATGCTAGCTAGTAATGCTACCTTCAAGGATGCTTCTGTATTTTCTGTTGGCTATTACAGGAGCTGGATTTAGGTTATTAGCTTCGATCACCAAAATGCTAAATAGCCATATAGTCATAAGTTTCTTTGTCGAGAAAGGGACCACAATTGACAGTTCACAAAGCACAATATACTAATAGAACTCAAAACTTTGCGAAACAATTACAAAACCACTCAAATGACAACTTTTTAATACGTACAGGGGATGTATTTGAGTATGGATATTTTGACTCACATTTTACAATATAGTCATAAACTGATATGTATCCAAGCCTATAGAAAACCAGCACATTGTGAGACAACAAAACTTATCTTTGCATCTTAAAGGTAGTCGTGTAGACACGTCATCTGCAGAACCAGCAAAAAAGAAAAGAAAAGGTACTAGTATGAGGGTCTCAAGAGTTTGCATCAATACTTCCAAGCAAGTTGTCAAATCTAGTAGTCCCAAGATCATGATGACAACTGAAAACATACATGTTGTTTTAGATCAAGATTATATGCCTCAGTCCTGTTTAAGGAGAATCAATTATTGCATTCAATATTAAGCTTGAACTCATCTGTCAGAATTATCTTTATTTCATTAGCGTCAAATGATGTATAAAACAAAAGTTTAATGTTTTTTTTACTGCTCTCAGCTGTTGAAACTTGAACCACTTAATAAATAGACAAAAACATAAGATTTAGAATTCTTTTTTTCTTTTGTCTAGATATAGGACATCGAATTGGACATCAGAATTGAGTGAGAAAATAGAAACAAGATTCAGTAAAATTGAAAGTGGTTTAGAAACAAGAACATAATTTGAAAAAGGGAAATTTTAACACATGCACAAGCAGCTCCAACTATTATATCATCGTCAGAGCACTATTAAACTTACATGCAAGTCAGTTATTTCGGAATACCACCCATAAAGCCAAATTGATTTAATTATATTCTCATGTAAAACATCACAGAGCACAAAGCAAACAAAAATAACTTTACCAAGTTTTTAAAACCAAGTTCAAGCACTGTAGAAACTAATCAACTGCACACACTAAATCAAACAGCAAAGGTACCTGGATGGTGTCATAGTGGTTCGAGCCAACTTCTTTAGATAGACAGCCAAGCAAGCAGTACTTATGACCCTTCTGCAGCCTCAACACCCTGCATATTCCAACAAGCAAGATTTGTTACACATACATGAGTAGCAATACACAACATATTCAACTAAAAATACAATAAAGGACATCACAAGCTGGTGCTGGTGCTGCTTATGGGCAGCTAGTGCAGTGTACAGAATTGTTAGATATATGACATCATTAGTAATTCTAGGTTATCAGATCGAGTCAATACATTATTGAATTAGAAAGGTGTCATTGGTTAACCAATAGTCTAGAAGAGTATATGGACAAACCTTTTTACCCTAAATGCAGCTTAGTTGATTGTGACGGTTAAAGAGGGTATTATTACAAGTCTATGGTTAACTTCAGGTTCATGAAGGAAGATTATACTCAACAATATATTTTTGTGTTCATAGATTACAAATAATCTCAACCAATATCACGTCAATTACTAATAGGAAAATTATACATTCCTTGCAATAATTAGAAATACGCAAAAATACGTGTGATATTTTACAAAAGGCAGACTTCTCAATAGCTTAGTTATCATCTAAAGTGGGATACACATACACCACTTGCTGATTACATACCCAAAACTAGAGCAATAGTTTTTTTTATTATAAAAAAATAGGTTTCTAGGGCTACCAATACAACGGGATTGCATTTCTACTGTGTGTAAAGAAACAATTCATTTGCATCAAACTAAGAAAATGAATAGACACATTATAAAGAAGCTAAAACCACAAGTATAGACACACATGCTTTGAACACAAGCAGACATTATTATAATTGCTCTATTAGCAAGAAACCAAATAGAACATACCCACATATGAACAAACAAAGGAAGAATCCTAGAGGCAACTATATGGACTCTTAATACTTTATTTTCCAGTAGAGTAACAACTAATATACACTTAAACTAAGGCTTCTCTTTGTTAGCACAAGCTTTCACAATTCACAAGCAGACTAATATGATCAAAACACTAACAAAATAACTCAAGCTTTTGTAACCTTATTTTTGTTTATAAGGGTAGTAAAATTAATAAATTACTCCCTCCATTTCAAATTATAAGGCATGTACAAAGAAGAAAGGTCCTTTTAGCACCCAATTATGAAAATCAAGGAGAGGGAGGATGTGGTTAGTGGGGGCCATGAGGTGCAGGATAGCTGGAAGGGGAGTTGTAGGTAGTATAGGATCGGGAGCTCAAAGAGGAGAGAGATGATAGTGTGGCAGGGGTATAAGGAGCAACACAACATCCACAAGTAAATGGAATTGAATATGACCTATCCTAGAGTACTTTCTCTTAAATCTTACACGAAAACATGCTCATAGACCTTGGCTTCTGCATATCTCATTTGCCTTACGGATGAACCTTGAAAATCAGCCAATGATGCCACGACTTAAATCGAATAAGTTCATCATGCATTTTCCTGCCAAGCTAAAAAGCAACAAGTAACAACAATAAATTAAAATTTTAGCAAAACATAACTAAATATCAACAAAAATAAGAGAAAATGCAACAAGATCTAGGATGCAAAACGCAATCAGAACCAACAAAAAAAGCCCTAACTAAATTGTTAACCTTGAAACAGATTAAATAATTAACATGAACAAAAAAATTGAACAAACAAACCCTAAAATTAACCTATTTTGCATTCAATTCTAGTTGTCAATCCTTTCGAGATCCAGAAAAATAAGCAAGAATTAAAACAAAAACCCTAATTTTCGACAATTTAGAAAGGATGAAAAGTGGTGTGTGGTTGTCGCGGCACATCTAGGCGAGGAAAGCAGGTAGTGGTGTGTGGTTGTCAACCTGGAAAGCAGCCGCACAGGTGGTGGTGCGTGGTTGTGCCGGTTGGGTTGGTTCGATAGTGGAACATCTTGGAAAGCATCATCACAGGTGGTGATGCGTGGTTGTGGCAGTTGGGTTGGTTCGGTGGTGGTGGACCCAGGTGTTGGTGCGTGGTGGTTGGCGATAGGGTTCGTGAATGAGCCCTAGCAGTACTAGGAGAGGGAGAAATGAAAATGAGGAAGGAGAGGAAGAAATGAAATGAGCCAAGGAAGAAATGAAATGAGCCAAGGGAAAAATGGCGGGGTAATGACAATTCAATAACTGATCCGGTTTAGTGAACCTGATCAGTTAACAGAAAACCAGATCCGTTTTCTGTTAACTGATCCGGTTCACTTAGACCAGCAGTTACTCAGCCCAGTTGTGAGGCCCAAAAATTTATCGATTTCAAATCGGATCTGTTGCATTGTGACATATAACGTTTTTTCCGCTAGTGCTAGTTTCTGCAAAACAAAGTTAGTTTGCAACAATGACTACGTGAAATCTGATTACCTACAGGAGAAGATGTTAGCAGATGGGTGCAAACAACTTAGATAATAATGCACATATTGATGCAATAATGTAAACATAGGCTAATTAAGGATGCATCAGACGTTATGCAAGGATCAGGGTCATGCAAAGCTAAGGTATAGATGGAATGTCATGCAAAGTCAAAGTTTTGCAAAGATAGGATGTCTGGATTATTAGAAGGATATAGATTGATTTTCAAAAACTATTTTGTTAAAAATCGGGGTCCGCAAGTGAGATCCGCAGATTACAACTCTTCGCGAGTTTGATTTGGAGGAACCACCGCACATATAGGAAGCCCCCACTTTGGGAAAGCTTGTCTTGAATTAGGCACTCTAAGCCTAGATTAGAAGCTACTTGTCTTGAGTGTTTAAAGGAGCATTCGAAGTTCCTTCATTGGGTAGTTGATGCAGGCAAAGTCAGAAATTGCCAGAGACCATGGGATTACTAGAGAGTCCTTCAAGATAAGTAGAGTTTGGATGGAAAAAAATAAAAGGTTTAAATTTTGTGACTCGTATATATATAGGTAGGAAAAGGCTTTCACGTAGCTAGGTTCAGACTCGAGTCTATGTCGGTATCTAGAAAGAGTTGACTTCAGAATTCTAGAAAGTCAAATCATTAGACCTTGATTATTTTATTTTTGAAGCGGTCGAACCTCGAGATGAGGATTCCTACGTATCCTTGTAGAATCAGGCCATTCGTAGTTTCTTGATTTGATTTTTTTTGTGCCCTAACTTTTGCCTAGGCCCCCCTTTCGGGTTTTCAACCTAACGGGCTTGGACGTACCTTAGAGAAGGAGTTAGGAATTAATATGGATGATTGAAAGGGTTTAAGGTTTGAAGTTTAGAAATGTGGATGAAGGTTTAATTGGATGGGTCAAGATAAAGGATCATGGCTTTTTTTTCATTTGAATACCAAGGTAACAGTTGGTCTTTAAGGTATTTTATGGATTGATGAATTTTGGAAGGAGTAGTAGAACTTGTAGCCCCCTAGCTGACTTTTGCCTTCGCCTTTTGCTTTTCACATTTTTGCTTTGTGCGTTTTCCTTTTTTGCTTTTTTTTTTTTTTTCACACTTTGATTTTTTTTTTTCACTTCTTATTTTGCCCGATATTAATTCTTTTTTATTGTATTAAGGATTTTTTTTTTGTGGTTTAAGGTATTGGAAGGTTTGAAGGCTATTTTGAGGAGCTTTGAATGAAGGGATTATTTGATATGAGGATCATGGATGATGATGGCTTAACGGATTTTATATTTTTTTGAGTTGCATGAGGATGGTGATGGCTTTTTGGAATGATGGAGGGAGAGAAAAAAAAACTCTTAATCCAAATTATATCCATTTTTTATTTTTCTGATTTTTTGTATTTTTATTTTTTTTGTTAATAAGGTCATTAGAGTGATTTAAATTTCATCATTGAAGAAGCATAACAAATGATGGGAGGCCAATGAAAATAAAAGAAAATGCAATAATATTTTATTAATAAGAATTAAGTAAACAGAAGGCTGATAAATATAATGTTCTAAATGACATAGACTCGACAGGAAAGGAAATAAAAAGAGCTAGGGGAGGGAGTCTCCGACTCAACCTAGAAAACTAGTGCTAAATAACTAAGTCCCCCTGCATTGTTGAGACAATGCCCAAGGGGATGTTGTTGTTGCTGACTTTTGTTGCAGGTAGAATCGAAAGTCTACCAGTGTCAACCATATCCTGTAGAGCATTCTTTAAGGCCCAACATACAGATGTTAGATAAGCCCATTCCCTTAGTGATATTTGAAGTAGGAGTTGGGATTCCATTTCAGAGATCGCTTCAGGTGCAGGGTTTGGGTCGGGATCGATTGGTTGGAGTGCTCCTCTTGCATGAAGCCTATTGAAGGCTTCCTCCAAAGTCATGCCTAAGGGAGTGAAGGTTCTTTGGGGCTTTCGTGTTGATAACCCCTATATTCGGTGTTCAGGGCATTGACTTCATTGCTCTTGGAGCCAGAAGGATTCTTGTTACTCTTCTTGGAAGAGTTATTGTTGTTGTAACCCTTATTTTTGGAGGCTTGCACCTCTTCCTTAATCAGTAGACCAACCTTGTAGAGCTTCATGAAGGACTCTATAGGTTGGAATTAATGTGATCTCCATACTTGGGCTGCCAGTTACGGATTATCAGTCGAACTTGATCCTCTTCAGATGACCTATTAGTCATTTGTATGTCCATTTCTTTCCACCTATTAAGGAAGTTGACGAAGTCTTCACTATGGTTTAGCTTTGTTAATTCCAACTCACGAAGAACAATAGGAAGTTGCGATATATATATTGCTTGTGGAACTCTTCTTTGATGTAGTCCCAATCATTCAACTTAGTTTTGTTCAATGATCTGAACCACTTGGATGGATGTGCATCCAAGGTTAAGGGAAAGACATAAGCAAACAGGTCCAAGCTGTAATAGCCCCAATTTTTAAACCTTCTTATTAATTAGTAATTATAATTATTAGCCAAATTATATATTAAATACTCTTATTTTAATTGAGTTGAAATATGAATATTATATTTACTAACGATCTTTTATTATTTTATTGATACTGATATTATATTTATTATATATATTAAGTAATATTTTGATGTGCGTTTAAGTAAAAGCTAATTATTTTGATGGCTTAATTATTCTATTATATTTTCGAAATCCTTTTGAGTACTTTGGAGTACTAATATAGATGTTGTTTTATTATAATGTAGTTGTATGTTATATATATTATGATATTTGAATGTTGGTTACTAAATGAATATTCTAAGTTATAGTGTATATATATATATATATATATATATATATATATATATATATATATATATATATATATATATATATATATATATATATATATATATATATATATATTATAAGGTTAGAAAAAGGTTTTTAGATGGCCCTCCGCACGAGGGGAACACCTAAAATGTCATGTACAAGGATGAGATTTAGCGAAGAATGTAAAAAATCTACAATAGGATAATCTGAAGTAATTTAATGGCCGACATTGGCTATCCAATCCGCTGCTTTATTAGCTTCTCTGTAGATATGACGGAGCTTTCAGTTGTGGAAAAGGGAGAGCATATGTTTTATATCTTGAACGAAGTTTGCAATCTGCCAAGGAGGCTTCCAAAGACCTAGAACAGCGTTGACCACTAGGAGGTTGTCGCCTTCAATTTCAATATTGTTGTAACCTGAATTGAGAGCAAGGTGAAGGCCCTTTTGAAGGGCTACAACCTCGGCCACCATAATTGGAGCAGATATGAGGTTGAAAGCTGTTGCGGGAAGGAGTTGGCCTTGAGAGTCTCTAATAATAACCCCTGCTGCCGCTGAGGAGGATCGGACAGAGTCATCGAAGTTTAATTTTTTAAAGGAGTTCTCCGGGGGGGACCATGCGACGAGACGTGAGGTGGAGGAAGTGGTGGTATCTGAAGCGTGAGTTGAATGCAGGTGAGGAGTACATGCGAGGAGACAATTATCCAGAGAGAGTCTGTGAACCCATTCCTCATAGTAGAAAGTAGCTTTGTGGAAAATCCTGAAAATATCAAGGGAAGCATTGTTAAAAATAATGCCATTTCTCTCTTTTCTTAAGGGCCAAAGCAGGAATACAATTTTAGAAATAAAAACTTTATTAGCCTTATTTTTTAGGAGCTCATTTAGGAGTGAGCGGGGGATAAACGTTGAATGCAACCATAGCTTGACTTACGGGAGCTTCCATAGGAACTTAGCTTTTGGACAGTTGACAAAAAGATGATCAATGGTCTCTTCTTGAAGAGCACAGAGTGAGCAAGTGGAGAAGGGGATCATATTTCTTTGGTGAAGAATGTGACGAACTCCAAGACTATTGTGACAGATTTGCCATAGAAAGATCTGTAGTTTAGGAGGGATGTCGAGCTTCCAGATCCAGGAAAAGGCCATTTTTCTATACTAGGCTCTAAATTGTGAGCTATCCAAGTAGCAGATTTGACTGAGAATCTTCCGCTTGGAGTAGGGCCCCAAACAGGTTCATCTTGGATGGAAGAGAGTGGAATGGAAATGCCTTTTATTAAATTTATAATATGATTAGGTACAAGGGAGCTGAGCTGATGCAAGTCCCAAGTCTTGTCAGGCCTAATTAGATTGGCAACGTGGAGATCCATATTGACTTGAGAAGGGTTTAGATTGAGCATGGTGATGAGATTTTATGAAGAAAGCCTTATCTAGCCAAAACGTTACAATCTTCCCATATCCTATTTTCCAGCGGATACCTTTTCTTAAGATATTGCACTGTTTTAAAATATTTTTTCCAAATAGTGGATGCATTAGGTTTGGGTTTGTAGTTAAAGAAACTTTGGTTTGAAAGATATTTTTGAGAAATGAGTGTAACCCAAAGATTATTTTGGTCTATTAAAATTTTCCATCCTAACTTGGCTAAAAAAAGCCTGGTTTAGGGGTAAGACTTTTCTGAGACCTTGGACCCCAAATGCTTTAGGGCGACAAAGAATAGCAAATATGCAGCAAACAAACGTTTGTAATAAAACTGTGTGGAGTAGGAGAGCAGAGAAGGAGGGAGAAGAAACCCTAAAGGCATTGCGAGAGATGAAACACTCGAGTCATTTGCGAGTGATGAAACACTCGAGTCATTTGCGAGTGATAAAGCACTCGATTCCAAATATTATGACAAATTCGTAATAGTCTGACTAGGAAGAATTGAGTAACTGTAATGTATTCGAACCCGAAAACCCGTGTGTAGTCCAATTGATGATGAAGGTAATGATCCTGGAACTTATGGATGTTAGAATCAATATAATAGAAGAAAAAGTTCAGAAAGTGTAACAAAAAATGGCGAAAAACTAACAGCAATCCATAGCCGAAACCGAAGTATTAATAAAAGGAAAGAAAAGATATAATTTTAGAACATGAAACGAGATACATAAAATTAAAGTCCCCTAAAACTATGGAATACATGATGTGACTAAGCATAGGGGGAGAAACATACTGATGAGGGTGTCTAGTGTTGGGGGTAATACAGTTTAGATCACAAAAGCTAGACATTAACAAAAATACAGCAAAAAGTACCCTCATAGTAAGAGCAAAAACATGTTAAATAAGATGATCATGGATTAGGAGAGGAAGAGGAGGGAAGCTGTTCATAGAGCTCCCTCTTGCGCCTCTTTGAGGTATCACTGGGCTCATTTTCAGCTTGGACATCATTGGGGGTGCCTTATGGAGCAGCAAATTCCTTCATGTCTGTGTCAAACGCCACGTGGGGATTGTGGTGAATGACCCCAGAGCCTGAAGAAATTCTTCATCAATGTCGTCTTCACCAGGGTCGTTGAGGTTTTTAAGAAGATCAACCGCCGCATAAGGGGGGTTAAGTTGAAGGTCAGCTTCACATGAAATCTGAAAATTAGCAAGTGAAGCGAAGGCGTTTGCTAGGGGTAGGGGTAGGGTGCTGGGGGTGGGGGGTGGAAGAGTAGCATTGTGAAGGAAGGTTTCATTGCAAAGGAGAGAGTTGTCGATGGTAGGAGGGGGTAAAAGAGGAGGCTGAGTGGTGAGGGGTCCTACACCCCGGTAGGTGTTGAAGTTTGAATGATGAAACCTTTGTCTTCTTTGCGGCTTGACAATAATCCAGTCAGTAGAGGAGGGGTTGACAGGCGTTTAGGTTGTTTTCTTCCAACTGAGCCACAACAAGCTCAATACATGGCGCCGGTTTTTTGGGACAAGTGTTTAAAAAGTGATCTTTGGTGCCACAGAGAGGGAACACCTCATAGACCCCCTCGTAGGAGAGGAAAAATTCATTGAATAATTTTCAGAGGTCATAGTAATGGACCTAGGCACAGGCTTGGTGATATTGATGTTTAAACAAACGCGGGCAAACTGAGCCTTTTCGTCGTTCTGGAAGGTGAACCTGTCAAGTTTGATAAGGTGACCTATTTTTTTGGGTGAGAGTGGTTAAGTGAGTCCATGACCAGAACTCATTTGGTAAAAACGGGATCTTGACCCATTGGTCGACCTGAGTAATACGGGTGAAGAATGGCTTGAAAAAAGGTCTCCATGGGAGGAGAACAAAATTCAGGCCTTGGACGAACCAAGGCCTACGGTCCCAAACATCAGTTTTGTCGAGAGGATTGGAGAAGAAAATAAGGAACCACCCATTCGCTGGGTAGCGAATAGAAACCTCCCCATGGATGAATTTCCAGTCTCTCCTAAAGGCGGTTAATGACAGCTGGGGTAGGGATAGGATCACCCCACACTTTTCCAAAAACACAGGAGGACCTAAGCTTATCAAGAGTGGAGTTCTCAATGATGGGGGCCTCTACGGTTACACTTGTGGTAGGTGTATTAGGAAGGTTTTGTGAGAGGAGTACTTGGGTTCCCTGGTTGAACGGGAGCAGGAGATGAACAATCAACTATTATGTTCCATTGGTTGGTGTAGGGTGATGGTAGAGGGGATGGACGGACTAGGACTGTGATCCATAGTGGCAGTTGGAGGTGATGAGGACCTATGACAGTCAATGGAAATGGTATGAGAAGGGCTAGGGGATTTGACGACATCAGCGTAATTAAGAGGAGGGATATCTGACATGGGATGCAAGTGAGTATGTAGAGATGAATTGGGAGAGATCTTATTAGGAGCTAAGTATTTTGGTTGAGAGAATGGGGCTGATTGAGTAAAAAAGGACGAGTATTTATAGTCCAAGTTATGAAGGGCATAGCAGGAGGGATTGGAGTGCAAGAAATAAAAGAGCATAATGAGTTCAAGGAAAGAGAGAAGACGAAGAGCAGTAGAAATCATAAAAACTCGGATGAAAATTAAGAACTATAGTAATTAATAACAGAAGAGGAAACATCATAAAGAAAAAACAAGAAAAATAAAACATTGAAATTGTTCCGCATGAAATAAGGAAGAGAGAGCGGAAGAAAAACTTCCCTGGGATTGGCTTCATTACTGCAGACGCTTGACAGAAGAGAGAGAAATTTAATTTCTCCATTATGATGGGCTTCCTTGTAATTCTATTGGGGATGACAATATTTATCGGAATAAGTTTTGGAGATATATAGGCAATTTTTCGCTCCATCTCGATGCAAGGCCAAGATGCAACTGTTCCGACCGCCGATTCCTTATCATTACTGTAGATATTACCAGAGAGAGGGTTTTGGCAATTAAAAATTCGGTTGAGAGGGGGGGTTAAGGATTTGGGGATCTTGGGAAGTGACAAATAATAGGAGTAATAAGGGTCTTTTTTAGAGAGGTGATTATGATATTTGGAGGTATCTTTTTTGGAGGAAATCGAAGACTTAGTAGCGATGGAGTAAAGGAGGAGGAGATTGAAGAGAAAGACGAGGAGAGACGCAATAGGGAGAGTAGGCTTTCTTTTTTTTTTTTTTTTTTTCTTTTCGTTTTTGGGTTTCTCTCTCTACAAAGCAATAGCACCTCATGATTCTCTCTCATCTCACGAATTCACAAGTTATAGTGTATATGTATCTTGGTATTTGAATAAGCTGTATGGTCCAAAAGAAAACCCCTCATTCTCATTTTCTCTCTCCTCCCCATGCCCTCTTCTTCTTCTCCCCTTCTTCGTGGCTTGCTAACCAAAGGCCGAAGCCAGCTCCTTGTCACGTGCGTACTATTTTCCCTAGTCGCATGCATGCGGCCTACTAGCTTCACACTCCCGTCGGAAGACTAGTCAAGGCACCTGACCAATTTTGCTAGGCTAAGTGGCTACGAAATTTGGCTAAGTGTGGGAAAGATGGCTAAAGAGAAGATTTCTAAGGAATGCCCTTAGATTGCTTGAGAGAGACTACAAGTGTTGGATGATATGTACAAATGAATGGGGATGCCTATTTATAAACCTCCATCCTACCTTCCCCTAAATCTAGAATGTCCCTCACCTCCTAAATTGGAGGGTTCCACACAAAGCTGTTCTAGAACAATCTAGACACTCTACTACATATATGTACATCAAGGAATACTCTAGATACATTCTAAAACCACTATAGCCTAGAAGCTTACCTCTAAGACCATGCTAGGCCCTTCTAGAACCTTCCGATGCACCACCGAAAATGGTCATGCACCATCTCCTATTTCTGGACCTTAAATCCAAAATGTGGCTTGACCAATATCTTTATTGGCCCAAAATATGGCGGACCCCGAAGTTTGAGCCCATTTGAAGCTCGTTTGGGCCACCATATGCCTTATGGCAGCAAGGCCATCGTTGGGCCATCGCAGGGCGCCCAGCCCACTGTTGCTGCCTAGCAATGCTTGTGGGGTGTCGGATGCCATCCGTGACATCCTGCTCTCCTCCCTTTCTTTGTGTCTTCGTCCCATTATGCCAGGTTGATTTCTTTAACCTTTCCTACCCAAGTTTCATTTCTAATTATCATCAATTGAAGGGAAAAAGAAAACCCAAAACTCAAAACCCCAATTTTCTCTCTCACACGTGACTCTCCCCCCTCCTGTGCACGCCAGCAGTGGGCGCCGCACTGCCGTGTCTCGTCGGCGTGCTGCTGTCGTGGTGGTTCCCCTCCAATGCTCGTGTCTTCCTTTGCCGCCGATTTCCTCCCCTCTCCTCTGTTGTGTTGATGTGCTGCTGCCCTGTCTTCTCTCTCTCCTCTGTTGCGTACGTAGCTCCTCGTCGTCTGCCGTCCGCGCTTTCTTTGCTAGCCGCAGTGGTTCGACTGCTGATGCTCATGCCTTTCTCCTTCCTTCAGTGCTGTCCTATTGGTACCAACCCTTTGTATCTCTATTTTATATTGGGTTTTGTTACTATTTACAGTTTAGAATTTTGATTAGTATATTAATTATGAAATTATGGTTAATTAAATTATGCTATGGTGGTGGTGTTGTGCTAGTGGAGCATATGAATGTGGTATTACACAAATTGTTGCTAGTTGTGGGTGATGAACCCAATTCGAATAGTCTTGTAGTTAATTAGTAATTTCAGTTACTGTTCATTGTTTTAGAAAAGAGTTTTGATTATAAGTTCTAAAATTAGTTTAGTATAGCTTGTTAGTATAGTGTGATTTATGGTTGTCTTATTAACGGAAATTATTGAGGTATAACTAATAATTAAATCACTATGCATTGGTTGGTGAGTTTGTTTTGCCAGTTAACTTGGATGATGTCAATGCTTGTGGAGTATAAACAATAACAATGCACATGGAGCTCTCTTTATAATTAATTGTTAACGTCTTAATAGAGTTCAATCGGTAATGTGAATTGGTAACCTTGTCAACAATTTTATGAGGACTAATTAGTTCCATTAAATGGACTTTGTCACTATATTGTTAACTAAGTATGAAGTGAAAAAGAAGCCTGATCACTCACAAATTTGATTAATATCATTCCATTTGGGATTGATTCTAGTTAGCATAATAATAAAGTACATCTGAGTAGATTAATACAAAGTTGGGTTAGTGGTTAATGTTTAATAAAATATTTAATATGTGAGGTTCAATCACTAAGTTGGGTACAAGTTTACAAGTTACTCTAAAGGGGTCTCAATTACATTAGTAGGTGGTATTTAGATTAGAAATATTATAAGTTTGGCTTGCTATATATAATTATGAATGAATGGAATGATTAAATTTGGTTAATGGTGTGATGGTTGAGGTATGTTGATTATTGATAGGGATAATTCTAAATTGAATTGTTAATACTTTATGGTTCAAGTGATGATTGTTAGTATTTAAAGATAAGTTAAATATCAAATACACTAATGTAGGAATGAAATTAAGTTTCTTAGTTTTGTTTCTCTGATTCATTGGAGCTTGTTATCTGTTGTAGATGGTGGCTTATTGAGTTGTGGAGAATGAAATAAGTTATAGAGAGTTAAAAGTATAACTAAGAGTAAATAGTTTGTAAAAGTCTTTATTATTGTAATATATGAATCAAATAGGTAATCTTATGATGATGGTCTAATTATAACTAGAATGGTTTTCTGAAATTGGTTGAGTAAAGTTCTAAGAAGAGGTTCAATTTGATGAAAGTTTAAACTAAGATATATTAATGGATTAAAAGAATTAGTTTCCAAAAGAGAATAGTATCTGGTTGGAATTGTTCAATGATGTTAAGAAGAATAATTATTTGACTAGACTTTAAAAGTGAATTTACTTAATTAGTTTCCTCACATGAAGTTAGAAAAAGGATTAATAATCATTGTTAATAACATGAAGAGTATTGAAGATAGTTTAGTTAATGATGGACTAGATTATAGGGATTGTGTTTGAAAAGGGATTTCAGTTTAAAATTTATAAGTGGGTTAATATAATAAAGTCAGATTGTGTGATTAGTGTTCACTTATGTAAGTTAGTAATGAGTTCAAATATGTAAGTAAGTATAACTTCATGAATTACATAAAAGAAGTCTTAGTTACTTGGTTGATAATCTTGTAAGAGAGATCGGATAGACTCACTCCACATAATTATGTGATTGGCCTGTTAATAGTTTGTTATTGGTTCTGTTGTTCATATTACGTATGTGTACTGATTTGGAGTTCGATTGGTTATGTAAACAGAATTGTCTGGAATGAATGTGATTAAAGAACTAATCATGTAAAGTGAAAGAATGGCAAAGGTTAGAAGGAGCCTTTGATGATCGCTTCCGGTGGGCCCTCATAGGTTATGAACACATAACAAAATGCTTAGGGCTTCTGTGGTGGTCGACCCTAAGGACCTTAAGAATTACAGTCTGGTGGAGTGTCTTAAGGAGAAACCCTCTGGTGGTGTACTATGTGAGTCACCTTGGAAGTATTACCTTTGGTTGGTTGCTTCAAGGGGTGTAGACACTAAACACTACGGTAGGCCTTATTATCTGATGGGAAGAGGTTCCCCGACAAGCGATGTGTTTACAATCTAGTGTTGCTACCTTCGTGTAGTTCCCTTACCTATTGCCAAATAATTGTGTTAAAGAAAGGGAAAGTATATGAATGTCTGTAAAGGAATTGTTTGAAATGAATAAAGATTGTTCTGTGAAGAACCGTGAAGTCTCCAAGAGTATTTGATGCGTATTGGATTCGCATCCATTTTGTTTCTTTGGTTGTTTTGTTTAAAACTTATGCTTTTATTTTGTTCAGCTTAAATCTTAATTATTGTAAGTTAATTAAGAGTATTAGCTTCATGTTGTAATAGTTAGTTAAGTAGAAAGTAGTAGAAGTGAAGATGTTGACGTTCATCCGATTATTCTGGCGTAGCGAAATCATTTTGGCGATTGTGAGCAGTCCACATTGAATTTTATAATGATTCTTTTTTTGTTGAATTTCTAACATCTTGAAGTTTCATCCTACTAAATTGGGTGAGATTTCATGAAGAAACGAAGTCGCAGTAGCCTTTCAATTAAGATGTCATTTCTGGATCAGTTTTACGGTTTTACACTCCTTAGACTATGGTTCGATTTTGTAAGCTTAAAAGCCTGTAATTTGCAGTTGAATTATGTAAGCTAGCAGGTGACACATGATGGAGTTCACCTATGTGCTTGAGGTGCTTGCTTGAGGTGGATTTTACTTTACCCACTCAAGGAGGAAACCTCCTTATTGGCTCGCTGGAAATGACGAGTTGGCAGCTCCTTTTCTCCAGCTTCTGGGCAGTAGCTTTTCAACATCCACTTGCAGCAAATTCACCTTGGTTGGAGCAAACTTCAAGTGTAGGAAAGCCTCCTACTGGTTATAAGTCATATGGGCAGCAACCAATGGCAAAGGAGCCTCCATTTCTTGTGATGTGTGCCAGCCAAATATCCTTAGTGACTAAGTTTTATTTCTCTCTTGTTTTCTTTACTTATTCTGGTCCTTATGTGCTGTACTTTCTTCTATAAATACCCTTAAGGTATTAGCTTGTAAAATCAGTATGCTTTGATGAATGAAAAGTGAGTTGTGTTGCTTGTTCAAATTTGGAGGTATTTATCCAAGTTTTTCTTGTGTTTAAGGAGTGAACTTAAACATAAAACCCTTAATCTAAGTGAGTGAAGCTTAGTTTAAGTTAGGTTGTTTTTGTTGGTGAGTGAAGCCAAACTAATTAATCTAAACCCCCTCCTAAATTAGGTTTAAGGTGAGTGAAACCTTTAATTTGTTTTAGAACCCTTAAGCAATCATAATTGAGTGAAGCTTGTGAAAACTTAAGCTAGGATCCCTAACCGGATTCCTATCAATTGGTATCAAAGCACAGTCGATTCAACCTGAGTGTGAGAGCGTGTCCATGGGTGTTTTGGAGTGTTTGTTGTTGCTTTGGAAAGCTAACATCCTAGTATTT
Source organism: Beta corolliflora (assembly GCA_947648045.1). Lineage (NCBI taxonomy): Eukaryota > Viridiplantae > Streptophyta > Magnoliopsida > Caryophyllales > Amaranthaceae > Beta > Beta corolliflora. The sequence goes on from CANSZD010002088.1 coordinate 731,692, forward strand.
ATTGTGTTAAAATTTGGTGTGCATTAGATTAGTAACGAGTTCACAGTGATCCAAAACTTTCAACATTAAAAACTGGAACTTGGAAAACCAGTCAGTTTCTAAGGTATACTTTGAACGCCCTTTTCTCCTTTGTTCCAAGGGATTTTGAGGTGATTCTTTATTTGAAACTTGTTATATTTATGTCTAATTTTCATCTATAAACTTTGAGAAATTATCAAGACCTTATGATATCTATTTAAGCACGTTTTTGTTGATTGGTCTAAAACCGGACGTTTCTAGTCCAGTTTTGCTAAAATAAAAACTACAATTTCTTGGCTTGGTATTATTTTGTGAAATTTTTGTAGAGTGTTACTAACATACATATCCACATACTCACAAAATTTCACTTGATTTTGAGGTGTTTTGAATTGGTTTTGGAACACAAACTTACAAACAAAATCTGGGCAGAATTATCTAGTTTGTGGTTCATTGTTGTTATCCGATTTCTCTTGCTACTATGAATTGTTATGTTGAGAAAACAGAGTATGAGAAGGGATGTTAGTTTCCACATTATCTGAAATAGTTTAGTGACTGTGATGGTAGTAGCTGGTCAGCTCGATCAGATTCTTTAATTCCGCTGTGCAATAATCCTCTATAAGCTGGTGGAGAAGGACCGCCTGTTACACAAACTCATGTGTTTGAGAGCCATACAAATGGAGAAGGCTCTTAAATGATCGTCTGGGTCTTCGACCCCCTTAAATTTTGGGAGGTCATCAAATGCTAACTTTTTAGAAATCTTTTTCTGCAGTTCAGGATCAATGATGTCATGGTCGTGAGCTTGACTCTCAAGTGCAGAAATTGATTGGATCAACTGCTCGAGTTTCTCAAACCTCAAGTCAGTCTCTGACTTGACAGGAGGTGGTGGTGGTGGAATCTCTTCCCGTTCTTCTTCCTCAGTTGTCAGTTTTCACCTTAGCTTTTTTATCTCTTTGTCTTGTTCCTCAAGACAAGACCTCATCAGTTGGAGTTGAGCCATGATGGCACTGAGTAGTTCAGAAGTATCTCCCATTTTGGATGATGATTCAGAGGTTTCAGACAACTCGTTTGAAAGGTAATGGTTCGTTTGACGAAGTTGGGAGTGGGTTGACCTTATTTCCTCTCTACTAGGTGTTCTCACGGTGTGCTCACGACCTGTCTAGAGCAAAAATCGGATGGACCTTACTTGTAAGTTTTTAGAAATGATTTTAAATAGAGTCAAAACGGGAATTATGACTTAGTTCTTTAACCCTTTTGTGCATCTTTTAGATCTCTTAAGTTGACTAAGCATGGTTTTTATGAGTTTCCTAAAAACTCATTAGTGACCTCAAACTAGTTATCTAAAAGAAATATCAACCTCTCTTCTATTTTAGGCCTTGAGCCACTTATTAAAAAGGTAAAAGGGGAAGGAGATTTTCCACCCCCTTCCACCTGACACAATAGCAAATACCAATTTCGGTGTTCTTGAGATGACAAGGACAACAAAATTTGCGATCATAAAAACATTTCATGTCATATGACAAGACATGCACTACTGAATTGCACATGTAAAAAAACTACCCCATACTATTTACAAATTCTAGGCAACATTCTAAAAAAAAGTTAAGCAGGAAATGGTAGGCTAGTGGTATTGGCATCACCTCCGACCCCAAAGTTGTTGGAATCGAGTGTCACCCTTGCAAGCGGGATCCCCTAATTCCCCCTTCCCCTTACTTTCAAGGCAGTTCAACTTACCTTATTAAAAAAAATTAGATCAAATGTTCAAATAGTGATATCATTACACTTTCCAGTACTTTAATGGATCTGTATGAAATATATGGTTTCATTCTTCCTATAAAAGGATGCTTATTTTCCCGTATATACAAGGCAAAGTGAAAAAGTTAACAGGCTAGCTAGAAAAATAATCTCCAATATTGTATTGCCATTGATATTATACTAACAATATTTAATTCAAAGTAATTAAGTTTTATCAAAAAAAAATAGTTTTATTCCATTAAAATTTTATTTTTTTACATATATATTAATTCTTTGTTTCATTGTTATTGTCATCTTTAACCTGTTAAACTTATCAGATTAGCATGTACTTATTAACCAAATAAGTTGATCAAGTTAAATGTGACAATAATAATTAAACGAATAATTAATATATCTTCTTTAAAAAATCTATTTAAATAAAATTGAGACAAAATTTGTAACTTACTATGAATTTAAACATTTAAGTACAAAATGATGGTGATAAATTATTTGAGAGTATTTTTCTAAACTGCTAAATTTTTTCATTTTGTCTTTATGGGAAACAAGTATGCCTTTTATAGCCAAAATGGAACCATATAACCATAAAAAAGTAGTGGAAAGTGTAATAATACCACTCTTTGAACATCTAATATGACTTCTTCGAAATTGTTGCCTGAAGCTTTTTGTTTTTATGGTATAGAGAGAGCCTACTGAAGCTTATAAGAGCATCCACAATGGTAAGCCACAACCACTTATAGCTTGCTATATATGCCACATCATATTTTTCTAAACTACAACAATTTCAAGCTACAACCTCTCCAATGGAAAGGCACAACCACTTGTAGCTTTTGTAGGTCCTACCTGCCAAAATGTGTCCAAATAATAGTAATAAAAAAACAAAAAAGCATGTCCAAATTATTGTGAAATCATATAGCTTTACCCAATTACAAGGTTATTGCAAGCCACAACTGCTTGTAGCTCCACAATGATAGAGCTAGTAGCTTTATCTTTTATACATTTGCAAGCTAGTCCCTAACATCAACCATTGTGGATGCTAAGTAGTACATAGGACTAGTTTTTCACATGTACTTTTATAGTAATGTTGCTTGTCTAGTCATACTTCATGACATTTTTTTGTTGCCCATAAAATTTGTCGTTACTATTTTGTCAGGATAATAGCTAGTAGTCAGGATATATGGAGTACCTGCAAATAAATGTTAAGAATCAATATCATCCAAGCTTGGACTCAAGATTGAACTTTATATTCCAAAGTGTTGAGTAATGTCGAAGTACAATCCAAAAGTTTTGGGACTCAAATTTTGAGTCAAAATCCAACCTAAACTTTTTTGGTCCAGCCTAGTCTAACAAGTTTGGACTAGATCAAACTGGACTCTGAACTTTTTCCAATTCGCTTACTCTCCCATCTCTTCTCTAGGCTTATCTTTTATGTATTTTAATCTCACTTGAAGTCTATTTACCTTATATTATATTCTGAATATTATGACATGATATCTTAAGTGGACGACAAATGACAAAAATTAAGAACTTCAAGTGTTCATAACCTCTTACACTAAATTCGTGGATTCTTTTTTTGGCAACAAGTACAAACACAAAACAAAACAGGAGACACGAAACAAAGAGTAGCAAAAGAACCTAAACAAACAAACCCCACCTTGCCCTAACTGCTAAGACACGTGCCTCATGAACAAATGCCCTCTGAACCTTAATAATCTCATGTTTCATGAGATCACTACAAATTGACCTAATATCTATAAGAACCAGCTATCTCGAATGGTAGGTGATTCTTGCAAAGCGCTTGAACTATATATAGCATAGGAAACTGGTAAGAATTTAACATTATGAATCCCCATCTTTCGAGCCTCAATTAGGCCTCTCAGAACTACATAACCTTCCATTTGAAGTGAAGAAGTAGCAATGACAACACGATTCCCTTCAAAAATCTTCCTTCCCTCGAGATATCCTTCCCAACCAATACTTGAAGAGTGGTTTCAGCTTCATTCAGTTTCCACGCTCCATTCACCAAAATAATACGTGCCTCCCAACTAGGGACACCAATAAAGAAACTATAATCCTCCATTGCAATACTTCTCAATTTCTGAGCTAGCATGCTAGCTTTTTTCAGGGCACTTCAATTACATTCATTATCCATAATACTTTTCCAACTAATTTCAGCACCACATTTGGATTCGGGCTCACTTTCCTGAACAAAATATCATTCATATGAATCCATATAGCCTAAAGAAAATTTATTACAGCCTTAGCTCTTAAGCTATTTTGACCATCCTCCCTCCAGAAAAGACGTAGGAAGGTAGAAACCCATTCTCACATCATAATATTACTTGACGACATGACCCTGATCCCAAATAACGAGCAAGCAACATTAGACTCTTGAAGTAAACTTGCAGTCTCTGAACAAATGGGTATCAGATTCCTCCTATTTATTGCAAAAATAACAAAATCGATTTACCTAGATATTCCTCTTCCTCAAGTTAAGATTGATCACTAGAGCTTTCTGTAATATCCTCTAGAGAAAAGTTATTCATTTGGGACTGATATCCATTGCTCACCATTTACTTCAAAATTTCCTACCTCGTATTACTTGTGATAGGTCGCCTACTTTATCAACATGAATAAACATCTTTATTACTCACCTCCCCTGATGCAGACCAACACCAGATATGGCAATCCTCTATTTCTTTTTCAGGCAAATGAGTGGCTAAAATTCTAACTGCAGAGTCCCTCGAGAACAATCTCCATATGATATAGGTTCCTCCCCCATTGCAAATCATTTTAGTAAATCCACTTCAACAGTGTAGAATAGCCCGACACAAGCCCCTAAATCCCCACGACTGTCGCATCAACGTCTTCCCTTGGATACCCATCGTGAAAGAGGAAGCTTTACATCTAGACCTAAAGATTTTGGAAATAGAAGATCCTCATTGCAGTGAATGCTTGACCAATAGGGCTTTATTAATAAAAAATAATATTTTGAAAATGCCCCCATCCTTTAGGCAACTCAGTAACCTCCCTTCGTAAAAAACTTATATGGACCTGGTCCACACTCAATTAGTGTGGACCTAATGCTAATTCATGTGTTTTATGAAATAAAAGGTCACTATATATAAAAATAGATATAAAAGATGAGTAGATATAAATTGTAAAGTAGATATAAAAAAGAAGTCATGAATTTGTGATGGAGAAGTTGTGAAATCGAAATTATAATTTTCGATTTTGGGGGAAATTTTGTGGGAAATTTTTGAGGAATTTTTTTTTCACTTTCGTCTCTTTCATCTTTGTAAATTCATGAAATAGATGAACAAACATAAAATTAATGATCGTATGTAGAACATGAACGCCCGAATTTCCATAGAAATTAAAGTATGAGTTTAAAAATGAAAAAGTCAAAATTTAAATTTTAGGTCATTATGAATTTAACAAAAACATGGTTTGGATTGTTGTAAGATGTTGGGAAACTGCCGATTTGTGCGTTTTTTGAGTATTGATGACCATTGTCACACTAGATGAAGAATTTCAGAGGAGAGAGAAAAAATTGAAAGGTTGAAGATGAAGTTGGAAGAAGATGACTGAATGGACACTTTAGGTAATTACTAAAATGGGTTCCGGTAATTACCAAAACGTGACAGAAACTAAGAGAAGTCTCAACACCTCCAATTCCAAAGTGTATTGAAAATAAACAATTGAAATAAACAATCCTAAGTACAAATTAATCAATATGATATATATGTGTTAATCCAAATAAGCCAAATAGAGTTATAAAGTCACAACATGTAAGAGATAAGAATATCTTAGTAGGTTTGGTAATGCCAAAAACATATTTCGTAATTACCTAACAGCATATGATATGGGGTTAATTTGGGCTTTTTAGTACGAGGGACATTTAGTACAATGGAGAATTAAAAGCCATATAATAATAAGAGGAGAAGGTAATCAATAATTAAACAAAAAGGGACAAAGTGTAGCATACAATGTTTAGGTAACGACTATAGTCATAGTTGGTAATTACCTAAAACTATTTAATTTGATCTACTAAAGGACATTGACCTATTTACACAAAAAATGGGCAGAGTAGAGCATCAAAAGTTTAGGTAATGACCATAGTTAAGTGAGGTAATTACCTAAACTTTTACATTTGAAGTGAATTCTTTGATCTACTAAGTTAGATTGTCATATGTCTAAAAACAAACGTATACCAACTCGAACAACAATAGTATACCAAGGCGTTGATCTATTTACGGGCATTGCGAACAAACTTAGCGGCACAATATCGATCTATATCGATTTCATTATGTTTGCTTCTCACAATTTTGGCTATAGCGCGTAAACGTTCAACACGCATTGCTTCCGTCTGCACAAAAAGTTACACAAATTACTATAATAATATCATCCAACAAAGTCAAATATATACATTTACACTTCGTACAGTGTAAAAAATGGTTGGGATGATGTTCACATCACTGCAGTGGATGTACTTCATCACGTACATTCCACAATCATGCCTAAAAAAGAACAGTTACATAAGTCTATCTTATATATAATGTGAAAAAATAAGAGAGTTCGAAATTTTCTGTTACGCACGCATTCGGTTGTCGCGCACATGGTGGATATTCGTAAGCGAAATCTTTCATGTCCACGAACAAGGGAGTCAAACGGTGACCTTCAAGCCTTTCCGAAGTTGCAGTCATCTGATGCAAAACAAAATTGGGAAAAATAAGTGTTAACCAAACATTAACGGGGCTCTGTCTTGTTTGGTAATAACCTAAATATATTAAGGTAATTACCTAAACACTACTGTCTAGTGTTTCGTAATAACTTAAAGATAGTTAGGTAATAACCGGAACTGTAATAAGTAGAAATTTGAGTACCATGTCCATGACTGTCACAAGGCCATGGTTCACTTTGGAAAGAGAATCCATAATGTACACCTTTTTCTTACGTAATTCAACGATCGTCAAGAACCAATGCTCATGCCTCACATCAAACAGAGGAATATACACCTATAATCAAGTTACAAGCAACATTTTGTAAAATATAAAAGAAATCATGTAAAGAAGCATACATAGCAATATTTAGTACAAACCTCTTCAATATTACTTAAGTCAGTTGGGAGATAAACATTCAACCAAGAAGCAAAGGTGTCCAAAAGGGTTTTGTGACAACCATTAAGCCCAGTTCGTTCATCTTGTTGTAACAGAACAGCCTAGAAAATAAAAATTTAGCCGGTGCTAATAATTCTATAATAAACATAAAATTTAGTGGGTCACCTCACCATGATAATACTTGGAAGTATTAATTTCTGTCTTTTTTCCTCAACCCAAGTCAGTTGTAAATCATATATATACACATCAAGGAATTGTTGAAATCCAAAACTAATTAGTATTAGACCAATTACCAAAACCTTTTGACATGTTAAACTGGTGTTCTCACAGTGTTAGGTAATGACCAAAATAAGTTTGGGTCATTACCTTAACACTGAGGTCATTACCCAAACTCATGTCAAACAAAACTACCATGTGACCCAAATAATTTGAGTAATGACTCAAACCATCATTGATAATTACCAACAATATCTGGACACCATTTTGGGTTCTGAATAGGTTTAGGTATTTACCAAAACATGTTTGGTGATTACCAAACACTGTCAGACCACAAGATCCCCAAACTTGTGTCAAAGAAAAAAAATGAAATGGATGGCGTACGTACCTGAGTGCTTAGCCATTGATCAGGGTATATGCAAAAACATTTGTAGGCAGAAAGAAAACTCCAAGACTCTTTTGGTCGGTAAATAGTTTCATTTGACATTCCTTTCAATATGTTCTTGCAAATATTTCTTTCAATCGAGTTCAAAGAGGGTAAGTACTTTTTGAACAATGGAAGCGGACTACCACGAGTTTGCGTAAATGACCGATCGACAAAAACTTCATTCGTCTTGGATATCTCATTCTCAAGGCACTTATTTAGTAATTGAAGTTGTTGCCCAACCGCTTTCGCTTGACCATTTTCCTACAATTCGAGGCATGGTTTGTTGGACCATATTAGTTTGCATACTAAAGAATGTGGCAAACATGATAAAGTTTTATTTGATACCGATGATTCTTCGGTGTCACTCCCACCTTCTTCTAACATCTTAACCTTTTGCAGTGTTGATCTTTTTGTCTACCATAATGGAGACAAATAACAAATAAAATAACGTCAAGTTAAGTTAGTAAACATACATCGATGGCATCCATTACCTTAAACGCGTTGATGTTAGTAACATTTTGTTGGCGTAGATTTTTTATTCCTTTATGCCAACACGCGGTGTTAGTGCGTTTATTTGACTACCCCATTGTTAAGGTTTTATTAAAAATATGTTTTTGAAGTCGCCAACAATTCTTTAAAGGAAAAATCATAAACCTAATTCTATATTGAAACGGAAGGGACATCTTAGGGACTTATCCAATGTAGATTTCCCCATCATGACTCCATAGATGGTCAGGAACCAAAAATTGAGTTCGGGGGTGAGGGTACAATATAGTCAGGAACTATATTGCCCATTGCTGGCCTCTACTAAATACCGATTCATTACAAATTATATGCAAAAGAATAATCATATAACGTTTTAAGCACCCTAAAAAGACTAATTATTTAGCGACAAGTTATTATGCAATCATATTACAAGGTTCCTAACAGGTTGTCCAAATTATCTGAATTAATTAGAACAGTTCTTTAGGTCTTATTTAGCAATAAAAACATGTAGGTGATAAAAAGCATGCAGGACAAATAAAACAATCAGGAATATTATATACAAGAATAATAAAAGGGTTAGAATTTACAAGGAATCACGATTATCAATTAAAGATCTACATCATGCCAAAAAAAATGTTCGTAACTTCAATATAAAATATAATTATTCAAGGATCCTCAGGATTATACCTATGCGGTTTAGATCGAAGAGCGTAACGACTTTCAGGTGGAGCAATCGTGGAACCAGTTATATAGTATGATCAGTAACATGAATTGATTTGAAAGATTGAAGTAGTTGGAGATTCGTAATAGTATTCGAGAGAATTTTGTGTTCGTAAAATAATAATTCAAAAGCCGTGTCTGATTCGGGAAATCAGCCCGTATTTATAGGCAAAAAGAATCGTGCGCTGCACGCAAGCCCTGCGCCAGGCGCAGGCCTACGTGGCAGGCACAAGGACACGCGTCAGGCGCAGATTGGCGCACCTGACGTGGTCCGTCCAATTAAAAACTTACACGCGTACACACGTTTTTGAAAAGATAAAAAAGTAGCTTGCGTCTCACACAGATTTTGCGTCAGACGCAGGACTCTGTGTGAGTCATAAGTACACGTGTCAGGCGCTCATTGGTGTGCCTGACACGATATGGCCAATGTGCTGGACACACGTGGCGCGCTGAGCGCAGCCATCGCGTCCGGCGCATATTCCAGTATATTTGTTTTTTATTCTACGCGTGCTTTTAAGATGCTATTTTTATCCCTGAAAATCCGGAGATTAAATTTTACGGGATGAAATCTGATTTATGCTCTAAAGATAATAATAAAAGCATTTATGAAAATATTTATTAAAACAATAAATATTCAATTGGGCTTTTAAAATGGACTTAAAACATTCTACGGGTTTAAATTACAATTAATCATCATGGATAATTAATTGGGCTTTTATAATACTATTTCAAAACACATATGGCCTGGTTATTCGGACTACTCTTCCATTAGGCCATGCCAACTAATACCGCGGTATATTTCATCATTGGACCCTTAAATGGGGAGACACGATTATGTGTCTACAGAAGCCCCCACTTTGACTGAAGTTTGCAAAACCGAAAGTCAAAGTACACGTGTCGGGACGGAGAATGATTCCGGATGTTCAGCAATCCAAAATCACTCTTTTACGCCGTTACCTGCAAAATAAGCAAAAGCTTCAGGAACAGACATGTGTAAAACATATTTGCAAAATAATTGTATATTTGCAAAAATGAAATGATATAGTTGAAAAGGAATCATGAGCTATTTTAGTCCGGCTCATGTCGGTGTAGAGCTACTTTAGTCCCGCTCCAGGGCTTAGAGTTATTTTTGTCCCACTCCAGGGCATTGATGATGTGTAGAGCTATTATGGTCCGGCTCACGTCGGGGTAGAGCTATTTTAGTCCCGCTCCAGGGTATTGATGATGTGTAGAGCTATTATAGTCCGGCTCACGTCGGGGTAGAGCAATTATGGTCCCGCTCCAGGGTATTGATGATGTGTAGAGCTATTATGGTCTGGCTCACGTCGGGGTAGAGCTATTATGGTCCCGCTCCAGGGTATTGATGATGTGTAGAGCTATTATGGTCCGGCTCACGTCGGGGTAGAACTATTATGGTCCCGCTCCAGGGTATTGATGATGTGTAGAGCTATTATGGTCCGGCTCACGTCGGGGTAGAGCTATTATGGTCCCACTCCAGGGTATTGATGATGTGTAGAGCTATTATGGTCCGGCTTACGTCGGGGTAGAGCTATTATGGTCCCGCTCCAGGGTAGTGATGATGTGTAGAGCTATTATGGTCCGGCTTACGTCGGGGTAGAGCTATTATGGTCCCGCTCCAGGGTATTGATGATGGTCCGCAGACCCATCGCTGGATTTGTCCGCTGTTTTGATTTATTTTAGTCCACAGACCCAGCGCTGATTTATTTTATTGTGTTTAATATGGTTTCTTAATCTGGAACTTAGATTCATGTTTAGGGGAAATTTTGAACTTGATGACAATGCTTAGATCATGAATCTTAAGGTCAGAATTAGCATAATTTCTAAGTCTGGAACCTAGAATCATGCTTAGGGAACTCTGAACGTGTGATGATTCTTGGATCATGAATCTTAGAATCAGAATTAGCGTAGCTTCTAAGTCTGGAACCTTGAAACATGCTTAGGGAACTCTGAACGTGTGATGATTCTTGGATCGTGAATCTTAGAATCAGAATTAGCGTGGCTTCTAAGTCTGAAACCTAGAAACACGTTTAGGGAACTCTGAACGTGTGGATTTGCTGCTGGTAGAAATCATGTTATAGGCGATGATATCTATTCTTCTGCTATAATCTGTATGTTATAACTGAAATTGATTCTGGAAATCTCATGTAGTGGTGACGCTTTGTAGCGGTTTTTAAAAATTACCGATTAATGAAATCTGGTAATTTATGTTAGAGTCGGGAACTCTTTGATTTTTGTTTTATTTGTGATTTTCAATCCGATTAGCATGTCATCGGAAGATTCGGGTAGAGAGGACGATGGTAGGGCTGCTTCACGTACTAGGAAGGCATGGAAAGCCGAGGGGTGGACTCCTGATCGGCTGCATTTTGATCCACAGCACCATGTTTCGCATCGACCGCTCTCGGGCGTTGTAAGTATTCGTGTTATGCCGTCTTTGTTTTAGGTTAAGGTCTAGGCATTTTCATTAATTGTACTTACATTAGCAGGACGAGGGTAGTACTCGTCATTTTGGCACTTTTGACTTCGATTGGCTCATGAAGGTTCAAAAGCGCCGGGATGATTGAGCACAACGGTCTATCCTCTTTCCTCGATGTTTATGAGGGCATAGGAGACGTTCATTCCTCTCAGATTGTTGTCTGCGGCTTGTTGGAGTGGTGGTGGGATACCATCAACTCCTTTTACACACGTCGTGGAAAGTTGACCATCACCCGCTGGATTTCTCTTTGATTTCCGGCCTATCCTTCACTGGGGTCCGGGTACCGTTGGGTGATTCGTTGTCGTTTAGCACGACAGTGGTCAGAGATTTGATTGGTCCAGTTGCCGACACTCTTCCTCCAGGCTCGTCATATGCTCCTCGGTCATTGGTTGTAGAGGGACTTACTACACCGGGCACTTCTGAGGAGCAGAAGGTGTGCATTGTGCTATGGCTGGCTATTTGCGGCCTACTATGCACTGACAGGAGATCGCTTGTTTCGACGAAAGACTTGATGTCTCTGGAGAACCTATCTGAGGTGTCGACCTTCAATTGGGCCGAGCTAGGCTATTGTAGCCTTTTGTCTTGTCTGCGCACTTCTTGCAGGCAGTTGAGGGATGGTGACCCGGTCTCCCTCTTCGGTCCGTGGAGACTTTTAGAGGTACGATCTCATACGCTGCTTGTCTTTTTATTTTGTTATCCCGACTGGACCTGATGTGATTTTTTTGTTGTAGATCTGGTTTTATGAGTACTTTTCGGGATTGACCCCGGAAAGGGTTCTTGATCGCATTTTTCCTGCCGGCCTTTCCTGGGCGTAGTGCAGGAGGACGCGATTCGGCGCGGTGGAGAGTGTTCGGAAGGCCATCCGGCGAGTCAAAAACGACAAGGTAATCGTAGTGAATCACCCTCATTCTTCCGTGCATGTAGCAAATGTTAACTTTTCTTTGTTCTTCAGGTCATTTTTTATCCTTGGGCGTCGTTTCCGAACATGCCTGATTGGGCTCATAGAGCTTGCCTTCTAACCCGTGAGAGGGTCATCCTCAATGGGGAGGAGCGCCCTGTGTGGTACCTGGGCGAGTGGGTGACACGTCAGCACGACGGCACGATGCTATTGTTGGTGCCTCATGACCCCCCTGTCACTATGATGGACAGGGATGCTCTTGTTCAGGCTGTTGAGGGAGGGGCGACGCTTCGGGCGAGCTACCACGACTTCGTTTTTCGTGATCGTGATTACCATACTGTCCTCTTGCCTCGCTTGGCTCCTCCTGTCAAGTTTAATGAGGCATGAACATTGAATTTGCTTATTCTTGTTTATTTTGACATGATCAAAGTATTGACTGTTATTGTTTTCTTTTGTCAGGAAGTTGCTGCGGCTCGTATCTCTTTCGTTCCGGATCTGAGAATTCGGTACGTTGGAGATTTCGGGCCTGTTGCGGAGATAATTGATGTTGCCCTAGAGGAAGAGTAGCACGCTGTTCGTGCTATGCCAGCCCATGTGAGCTCGGTAAGTGTTGAAAGTCAGGAACTTTCGTTTATTCATCTTGTTTGTAGTGACTTATGCATTGTTTATTTTCAGGTTCCTCGGGAGACTGTCGTCCAGATTCTCTAAGTGGTTGACTCGCTGAAGCATGGGATGGCAAAGATAAAGAGGAGCATGTCCTGTCGCCGTAGCGACGAGCATAACCAGGTAGACTGACATACTGTGCTTTGATTGTTGTTTTTCCTTTGTTGCAGTTTTGCTAATGCTTTGTGACATTTTGTGCAGTCTCGTCCTCATGAGAGCGGGCCTCGTCCCGAGGTGAGGATATCGACTCAGTCTAGGACTTCGACCCATAGTCCTCGAAAGTCGACATCTGAGAGGCCTCAGATGGGTTCGTTTGCTGGGCAGTTCGGCATGGGAAGTATGGATTTTATAGGGGGTGTCAGGCCCGATCCATGCTCTAGGCCTTCTCCGATGTGGATGCAGCAAATGCAGATGCAGCAAATGCAGATGTTGCAGATGCAACAGCAGATGTTGGGGATGCAGCAGATGTAACACCCCGTAATTTTCACCCTTTATTTTTGGTGTTTGTCTACATTAAAATGATATTTTTCGTAAAAATAAATAATTTATTATTTAGATTATTTTGGAACGTGTTGTGAAAATGTGTATATATTTATATGTTGTGATATATTTATATATATTTATTTTAAGTTGTTAGTTATTTATTTTAAAGGTTATATTAGTTTCGTTATTTATTTAGGCGTTCAGGATGCGGTGTTGTCGCGTAGCGTTTTTGTAACGTTGTTGGACCGACTTGGGTGATGAAATGTTGAATCACGTGTGGCGTGCTAATGTGTGCATTATATTTATATTTATAATATAATTTATTAGAATTATTTTCATTATTAAGTATTTTCAAAGTTTAGGCACGATTTAGGAATTTATCGATATGTCGCGTGACGGACTTTTGATGCGTGGACCTTTGATGACTTGGGCCGAAATCATCTTGGCGTGGTTGGGCTTGGACAGCCGGCTATGGGGAGGGAGAAAGAAGAAGCTTCTCTTCTTTCATTTCTTTTCTTTTATTTGATGACTCTTGGTAGTTTGTAGCCCCCATAACCCCCCTCATCATTTCTCCTAAACCCTTCATTTTTCCTTGTCATAAAATTCTGATTTTTATTAAAAGAAGTTCAGCATCATTCTCATTTAACCCTCACCGTTTTCAAGAAAAGAAAGAGAGAAAAGGAAGAGGAAAAGAATAGAAAGGTTCAACCCGGTTTTTCCTATCACACCTTCACGAAAATAACCGTATCCGGAGATCTAACCGATGGATCATCTTTAAATTTGGACAGAACGTTTGAAACGTCTTGTTCTTAACTTTAACCGGAGCGATTTAGAATCCATGCTTTGGATCACCGGAAATCATGGTCGGAATAGAGCAGTGCGAAACAAGAGTTTTCAACGTTCAAGAAGAAAATGCCTAGTGACTTGTTGCTACAATTCTCGTTCATTGTGCTTTGGAGTTAGAAGAGGAATTGGATTGTATGCGTAACTCTTAACTATCTCTTTAGATTCAGCTCTCCTCCCGACGTTCCAGGTAACTAGTAGTTATCTTAGAACAATAGTGATTAGGGTATTTTTCGGTATTAGATTATTACGCTAGGAATTATTTAAAATACTTTTTGAATGAAATTAATGGCGAAACTTGACATGAATATACTTGATTCATGCTGTGTAAATATTAAATAAAGAAAAATAATTTTCGTCTGATTTTTAGTATTTATTTGATTTAATTGGTATTTTGTGTGTTTTTGGCTTATTTGCATAATAATTATTAAACGAATATTAAAATTACTGAAATTATTTTTCTGGATCATGTTATATTTGTAGTATGTATTCCATGCCTTAGAATAATTTTTTCCTACTGTTTACCTGTTTATTTAATTGATATATCTGTTTTTGCATTATCGTTTCTGTCAGTATATAAATCGTGAAAATCATTTCTGGAGGCCGAAAAATTCATTTCTTTGTAGATTATGTATTTACGTGAGTTTATTCATGTTAGGTAAATTGTTGGTAATTTTTGGGAGTTTATTTTTATTTTTAATTATTATATTGGCTTTATTGAGTAATCTGTAAATTAACGTTTAAAAATACTTTTAGAGTCCGAAAATTATAAATAAAAATTTTACCATGCCAGTAGAGCCATTAGGGTCGTATGATAATTTTTGCGTGATTTTACTGCTCGAACTTATTAGTTTAATAATTATTATTGGGTTTTTGTTGTGAAATTGAGGACACTCTTTTAAATTATTTAAGAGCTTGTTAATCAGAAATAATTTGTAATCAATTATGTTCTTGGTCTCTGATGTTCAGTAGGTTGCAGTAAGTATTATTGGGTATCATTATGTTTATGTTTGATTTATGAGAAAAATGATTAATTGTTACTACTCTTTTATTGAATAAGCCTTGGAGTTAATTGGTGATGTATTTTTGATTGAATTGTTGGTGCTGTAAAAACTAGTTTAATATCATTGTTGATGCTTAGAGATGTTCAAGGTGTTTATTGTTGGAGACATTTGTTGTAAGTTTGTAAGTTATTATTTTTGAAGAATTATGAAGAGTTGTTTTTGATGAATTATGGGTATAAGGCCGGGTGACATCCCTTTTTGATGAATATTTTTAAGATGAATGA
Source organism: Beta corolliflora (assembly GCA_947648045.1). Lineage (NCBI taxonomy): Eukaryota > Viridiplantae > Streptophyta > Magnoliopsida > Caryophyllales > Amaranthaceae > Beta > Beta corolliflora. Next base: position 747,097 of record CANSZD010002088.1, read on the forward strand.
TATTTTGATGATATGCATGATTTTATTTTGAGATAAGAATATCCGGTGGGATAGATGTAGTCCCCGGTGAAGAACATGCCAACCACCTGGTTTGCGAACTAGGGGTACACCTGGGTTAATTGTTGTCGTCCGAGAGGTCAGGGAGTTCTGCGTGTTCTACCCTGCATCGGGAGTTTGGCCATTCTTAGACACAGGCAGTGGGGAACGTAAGCCCATAGACTGACCTAGAGATTGCAATCTGACAAACCTTAGGAAGTGAATTGCGATTCACTGGCGTTCGGTTTCTGACTCAATAACTTGTTTTACCTATACTTTTATTTTTATAAAAGTACTCTTGAGATGATCTATTTATTTTTATCCAACTCACTTGCTATTTATTATTCATTTGCGTTATTTGTGAGTTATATGGAAGTGGATGCATATTGTAGTTGACTTGACTTTATTATTAATCTATGTCTGAATCATACTTTGATTTCTTTTGTTCTGGGAGAACTGCTAGTTACTCCCCACTGATTGTGGATTGTTGTTAATATTTTGCAGGTTATGTTGATGGGAATCTTCTTTGGTTTTGGGTTCGGGTTGAGATGTGAGCATTAAAAAGCTAGATGTTTTAGGCCTAGACTTTTAATTAGTTTGAGAGTCAGTTTTCTCTTTTAGTTATTACTCTAATTAATTTAAATTATTTATACTATTTATTTATGTTGGTTTTATCACTTAGTTATTTAAACGCATTTCTTGTAGTAGTGACATTCCCAGAAGACGATGTTTCCGCCATCGTCCTATTTATACTATTATTATTTCTTTCTTTTCCGCTTTGAAATTCTGGGGTGTTACAGTTGGTATCAGAGCAAAACGCTCCTAAACTCTGAAACAGAGTTGTTAATGATTCTTTAGAATTATTAGTTAGCCATAGGAGATAAAATTTGTTTAGAATTAAGTTTAGTAGTTTCACTATAATAAGAGTGTGATGGGTAGAGTAAGTAAAGGGAAGCCTTATAGGAATGTGGTGTGCTCTCATGCTTATGGAGCATATGTTATATGTATAGTTACTTGTATTATTGGTGGAATTAGTCTACCAAGTTTGTTAATCTTATTTGCAGGGCCTCTTACATGTAATTTATTTTCTCTTTTATCAGAGTGCGCAGCGAAAGCGAAGTAATTTATAGCCTTCTTGGTTTAGTTGTGTGTTTAATTTGTTTTGTGTTTTGCAATTTAAAAATAAGCTTTAATTTTATTTTAATATAGTCATGTGTGTTGCATTGCATTTATTTTATTTACTGGTTGCTTGATAGTATATGTTATTATGTACGACGGTATATATTTTCTGTTATTCTCCAATTAAGTGTTGTTTTTATGTGAGTGCTACGTATCTGTTTTATTATTTTACAAAACTTTTTAGTTTGAGTTTATATTCCAAATTATATTTTAGATCTTTGATCTTAATGAATTTCATACTTATATAAGAGTTATATTTTGGTATTTAAATTTTGTTATTGTTAATATTTTGACATACTCTTTTGAAAAACGTTTAATTTCAATTGTTTTATAATGGTTTGGAAAAAGAAAGGGGTTATGAAATTGTCTTTCAAGATATTCTTCAAATTTCTCTTACCGTTTTTGACCATCTATATTTATAAATATTTTCCTTTTAATATTTTTATTTTTCATGCTAATCCTTGTTTAACCTTTAATTATGGTAATAAGTTTTGTAGTCTTTGAAAATAAAAGTACTTTAATGAGTTGTCTTGGTGTTAGATTGAAATATAGACGCAAACTATTTTGTTTTAAAGGTTAGCATTCAACAACTTTTACTTTACTTACTTTTCTTATTAGCATTATTTTTCGAACTCAAATACGTGAAAGGATCTCGTTTACTATTTGTTGTTTCTTGTTTAAATATTTAGTGCTTTCTCATTTCATAGCAAAATTTTGGTTGTTTTCATTACTTCTTATTTAATTCTCTGATTTTGACTGATCTGTTTTATATTCTTTGAAAACGAAATTTATATACTCAGTCTAAATTTTAAACTTATTTGAGTTGATATTAAGTCACAATGGGTGATTCCTTTGACTTATATGTCAATTTGATAAGTCTAAATTTTAAACTTGTTTGAGTTGATATTGAGTCATAATGGGTGATTCCTTTGACTTGTATGTCAATTTGATAAGTTGACACATTTTATCTAGTTGATTTAATTTCCTTTTGAGTTGACATAAAGTTTATATTGGGTGATTCCGCTAAACTTTAATGTTGATTTGATAAGAAAGCTTTCAAATATTGTTTCGTTGATACTAGGTTGCAATGGGTGGTTCCATGCACGTTTGTGTCGACTTGGCAAATTTTATAATTGTTGTTAATAATTTATTACTTTATCGCCTATTTATTATTAGTGTTTCGTCGTTGTGAAATTTATTTTAAAGTTTTCAATTTCTTTTGCGAACTTTAATTTTCATATATATGTTTAGGAGGCGTACGCTCTTATAACATATGTCATGACTTGTGTTCGTAAGTGAGAATTGGATCCTAACTCCATACCCGTTCCTTTATCAACTTATAACACTAAATCCCTAGCTCCCCATTTACGCTACTAGATTAATGCAGAAAACAAAGCTTACTTAAATAATAACAACGTAAATATTTTGAGCTCTCGCACGTTTATATATATATATACCCTATTTCCTATTCGTCACCATGATTTCACGACACCTTTATTTATAATTACATATATAAAAGAAATACTAACAGAAAGCTTAGCTTTAGCACAACCAACTCTTTTTCACTCAGTCTTTCTATCCAAGAGTTACACGTTTATATATCATTCCCTAGTGAGGATTGTCTGGTATGGCTAATCCCGCCTTTGGAGCAAGTATAAACATTGAGAAGTACAACAATAAGTTATAGATTTGAGATTGATATGGATGATGAGTGTAACTATTTGGAGAATAAATTTCAGGTAGATAGTCGAATCGTAGTATATCTATGTATGATAGGGTGATATGGAGAAAGAATTATTAACCTACAATAATAATTGTCGTAAACAATCTGTTAGGATATAATATGGTTATAGAGGTCTAAGGTATAGAGACAGTAAGCCTGGAAATACGGATATCATAAGAATCAATATAGTTGCGATTCAGAATTCATTAGGTGAGAATTGGAGTCTATATGTCGGTTACAAGTACTTTGTGATTCGTTTTATGAATAACTTGTAAATCTCCAAGAACATATGGTGTAGTTTGGCTATGTCATGGGGTCTAATTGTGAAATGAACTTGAATTTGAATAAGTTATATGTTTCTCTTACCTGTTTTGAAGCAAGGAAATCGTTTTCGAATTTGGAATTTTGGATATTACGAATTGGATTGAAAATTTTATATAATGGGTTTGGCATATGATTTCTTATGAAATGTAGATGGAAACCAGGCGTTGCTTTGAGGAAATGAAACTTAAGCGAATTTGGTCTTATTCGACCTTGGAGTTGTCATATGATTGTGCTCTAGAGTAAGCGCAGATGGAAAAAATTTTTGAAGGAAAGGAAGAATAGTGAGAAATTTATGGAAGGTAAAAATTAAGAAGTAAAGATGGAAAATCGAAGATACACCAAAGTTGTAGGAGATTCCAAGTGAAGTGGTTTCAGGAAAAAAAAAATTCAATGTATATAAGGTTGTAGCTAATGTGTTGTTGATTCGAGAACTTTGCATTTATGTAACTCCAACGCGTTTTTGTTAAACTTCAGTATCACAACTTGTATGTCTCATAGAGGGTCGAGTTATTGTAAATGATTATTCAGAGATTGTGTAATTGAGATAGTAGAGTCGGAACTAGGGATGTCAGTGGGTAATGGACCCTACCCGGATCCGTGGATCCAGATCCGTTTTTAGCGGATCTGGATCCTCAAATTTTGGACCCTACGGATCCGGGTAGGATATGGATCCTAGTTTTTGAAAATGGATCTGGACCGGGTCCTAAATTATTACCCGGATCCGGATCCATTACCCATTTTTGAAAGTTATTTTAAAATATATAATTAAAAGGGTAAAAACTAATGTTAAACTCTTAATGTTATTTATGCTTGGATTTGTTATATTAAGGTTGAATGCTTGCTTACTTCAACATCGACAAATGAAGATGTTAAATGGCGTTGTTTTGTTCTTTAAAATCTCTAATTATTGTGAAAATTAGGGTCGTTTGAAGAAAATAGGTTAGGATCCGTTTTGGATCCGTTTAGGACCCGGATCCATAATATCCATTGGATCTGGATCTGGATCCTCAATTTTATTACCCAACGGATCCGGGTAGGATCTGGATCCTTGCCTAAAAAACGGATATGGATCTGGATCCTAGATGACTCTGTCCAGATCCTACCCATTGCCATCTCTAGTCGGAACTGCAGGTGGATCTAGTATTTCGATTTTGGGTATTATAATATAATTATGAGGATGTCTTGGCTGAGCAAGGATTGAGTTATCATTAAATGCTATTAGGTGAAATCACTAAGCAAATATAGCACTATTGTATAGCAGGGTATGTCGTCAAGCTCGGAAGAACGGAACAAAATGACAAATGAAAATATGCTACCAAAAGATATTGGTTACGTAATTCAGATAGTAGCGAATCATAAGGAAGTAATGGAGGAAGGGAAGAACTCTGGTGGTTAATGGTCTCCAGATGTATTGGATTTGCCAGTATTGCAACGATATAAGGTGGCCGATTTTTATATAGAATAGATGTCAGGGGCTACGCCGACCTTTAGAGCCAAGATAGCCAAGTTAATGACGCAGATAGAGGAAGTGTTGCAAAAAGGTTATATTTGACCCAATGTTTCACCTGGGGAGACGGATTAATGAAATTATGTAAAGATCATTGACAGACTAATAAAACTGTAGTTTGGAATAGTAATTCGTTATCTCGAATAGATGATTTACATGATCAATTAGAAGGAGTTGGGGTGTTGAAGGTAGATCTTGGATCGAGATATTACTATATGCACATAGGAATTGAAGATATTTCGAAGGTGATATTAGGACGAGATATGGTCATATGAGTTGTGAAGACACCGTTCGAGCTTAGTAATGCACCAATAGCATTCGTAGACCCGATGTAGAGATATTTTAAATCTTGTTAAATCGGATTATGATATTTTTCATAGATGATACTGTGGTATTTTCGAAGAATCAGGATGAGCATCTTAAATAAGTATTGGGGATTTTGAGGAAGGAATGAAGTTGGAGTGGTTGGAAATTTTTCGAGGAAGCTCTCTAGGATTTGAAGGAAAGGTTAACTAATGCCCCAATTATAGCTTTGCCTTCGGGGATAGAAGGATTTGAAGTATATAGCGATGCTTCTCCGGAAGCTTTGGGATGTGCATGGATGTAATATCAACGAGTTATAGTCTATGCATCCAGGCAACTAAAGCCCTTAAGAGGAATTATTTTGTGCATGATTTAAAGTTGGCAGTTGTGATATTTGGTTTGAAATTGTGGAGGTATTATCTATATGAGGTAATTTATAACGTTATATTGATCATAAGAGATTAAAAGTGTAATTTTACGCAAAAGAAATGAATATAAGATAACGAGGATGATTTTATTAAGGAGTTGTGGCCACATATAGAGAAGAATATGACAACCAGAGCAATTTCTAGGTATATACTGAAGAAGGCATACGAATAAATGATGATGGTGTGTTTCCGATAATTCGAAACTGACGAATAAAAATATTGAGAAAGGTGCATAACGGTGCGTACTCTGTCCATCTTAGAAGGAATAAAATAATTCAGGGTATCAAGAAGTACTTTTGGTGGAAAGGTTGAAGTAAGATGTATTGCAATATGTTACAAAATGCCTAATCTGCCAGGAAGTAAAAGTTGAGCAGGGGAAGATGACGAAGATGTTGCAACCATTGCCAGTTTAAGCATGAAAATGGGATTTAATCTCAAAGGATTTAGTACCTGGAATGCCCAAGTCTAGACGAGGCAACGATTCTATTTGAGTACCTGAGAATTGGCTGACAAAAACAACTCGATTATATTTCTATGAATAACATGAAGTAAGGAGCAGTTGGCTGATGCATATATTAGAGAAATTCTGTGATTGCATGAGGGTCCAACGATTTTTTTTTTCTGATCGAGATACTCGTAATTCTGTTGCAAATATTTTAAAATGTTGCAAGAAGTATTATGGTCTACTCAGAACTTTATTTCAGCATTTCATTCAATGACGGATGAGCAAACAAAGCATGGTATTCAGATATTGGGGAATATGTCGCGAGCTCGTGTATTGGAGTTAAGGGTTCAAGAAAAAATGAGATAACATTAGTGAAATTCTTGTACAACAATATCAAATATTAGTGTGACTCCCTAGGAAGTTCTATATGGACGTAAATGATGAACCCATATTTGTTGTGATGATGACCCTTGGAATTTCAGTAAGGCCTGAGTTAGTTCATAAAACTATGGAGCAGGTGCGAATAATTCGGAGAAGGTCAAAGTGACTCAATGTCAATAAAAGAAATATGCTAAATTAATAAGGAGAGTTGGAATTTGAGGATAAGAATAAATTTTTCTTCTCTTTTCACTCATGAGAAGGGTGGAGAGATTTGGGCTACATGGGAAGTTCAGTCCTAAGTTATAAGACCTTTTGATTTTGTAAGGAGTTAGTGCTGTAGTTTATGAGGTAGATTTACATGTAGGAAGTTATCCAAGGTGTACAAAGTTTTCCATGATCTCAGTTAAGAAAGTATGTGCATAATCTTCCGCATGTGCTATCTTATGACCTGTTACAAGTAGATGCGTCCTTAAGATACAAGGAGAAATCCCTGAGAATGTTTGGATAGAAGAAAAAGTATGGCAAAATCAACGATTACCTTAGTCAAGGTACTCTATACCAATCATGGAATGGAGGAGGCAACCTGGGGAAAAGAATCAAACTTGCAAGAGCGCTACTCTCAGTTGTTCTTATGTGTGTTTTTGAAAGTTTCGGGACGAAACTTCTTTAAGGGGGGTAGAGTGTAATAGCCTCAGTTTTTAAGCAGAGATTATTTTGATAAATGTCATTTATTAACTTGCTAATCCGTACGTAATATGTTGTGCTCAAAGGAACAAAAATTTAATTTGTGAGATTATGTGCATTTTGTCTATGAATATGACTATTATGTGTTATTATGTGATTATTAAAATGAATTATGAGTTAAGATAAATTATTTATAAGTATGTTAAGAACATTGAGTATCGTTCTGAATTTTTGAGATTTTGAGCTACTATCGGTATTATATTTGAGATATTTTGAAATTATGGTTTTAGGGCTAATTGAGCCAAAATATCTTCATTAAGGTATAAGACATATTTTGGGATTTATTTTAAGTATAGTTAAGGATTAGGGCTTAATTAAAAAGAGGATTAAGGTTGTAGAAAAACCAGGAAAATTCTGAAGTATTCCTAGGTTGGAAAATGACGATTTTACCCTTGCTACTTAACCTAAATTTACGAAATTGCCCTTACCCATTTCACTATAAATGGGGACCAAAGTTCTCCAATTCACTACAGCTAATTATCACATCCAAACACCACACAAACACTTCAATTTCTCTTCCTCTCTCAACTCGCTAGAATGGCGAGTATCCTGCGTGAGTTTTGGCTCCATCTCGGTGCCATTTTTCTTGCTGCTTTGTTTTGGGGCTAATGCATCCAATGACATTTCTGGATCATCAAAGTATTAATGGATATTGGGGAAGTGTTATTTCGAGCTAACTTAGAAGAATTCAGGCGAAAATCCAAGCAAAGGTAACCTTTAGTGAAACCGGTTGTTCAATCATGTATTTTTGGGTTTTTAGATCATTGTTTTGGGATTATTATTGATCTAATGATACATGCATGTGATGTTAAGGTTTTGAAACCTCATTTAAGGAAATTATTAAGTTTTGGATGACAAAAGCTTGAGTTGTGATCATCAGTTTAAGGTACACGAGAACCACCACCTAAACTTTGTTTTAGCTTTGATCCTGGAATTTGTTTTTGGAGTTATGAATACTTTGCTTATATTTGTATATGTATAGAAATTAATTTGCATATGGTATCTTATGGTTGATATTGTGTTGAAATACTCTTGCATGTCAAGTTCCATTAAGATTGATTAACTTCTTAGATAACCGAGTAAGGAAATGATTATCTGAGTCTCTTGAATTATGCTGCCGTATTTTCCATGCCCAATATCTTCCACTTTCAGTTGGATTTTTTCTTTGTTGTCTTCATCAAAGTTGTATATCTTGAAAGGACGTTGAATTTAGACCCAAACATGACTCAAGTTGTAATTGTACACCAGAAGTTATACTTCCCGGAAGTTGCTGCATGCATAACAAGTTTTTATAAACAAAACCCATCATGTCTTGCTTATATCTCGATTACGTCTTGATTAAGGATCTTGGTTGTGGTTGAACTTTCATGATACTCCCATAGAACATTCATATCTTGGTTGTAAAATAAACATTTGCTTCAATTACCTCATTGAACGCCACGCACAATCTCAATTCGTTGATGAAAAGTACACCTAAGACCCGATTTCTGCTTAGTTGATTTCCGCATTGATTAAACCATGCTTATTTAGTTCATTAAGTACCTTTAAATATTGAACACCTACTGCATGTATCCACTTATTTGTTTACCTACCTAAACCTTAACAAAGCATAGAAGTTACGATATAAATTCACACCAAAAGACCGTGAAATTGATATTTGTTACTAGCGTGGCGTAGTCTTTTCATATATTTAAGAACCTCTTTTGAAACCTATTCATGGTGCCATATCATATTGATCACCTTATTAACCATTCTGGATAACCAAAGTGTTTTTTCCGAAACCTTGTTAATAAGTTACTTTTCCGGTATGGTGGAACTTGACATAGCAAGCTTGTATTACGAAAATTGTTTGATAAGTTAAGTTGGTTTTAAAAGTTGATATATTTGATTATGAATAAGTATTTAAGTAGAGTGTTTGAATAGAAGAATGTGAGAATAAACATTTGATTTTTATGAGTTAAGCATAAGTATTTGAATAACATGAATGAAGTATAAGTCTTATAATATAATTTCCATTTTATGGGAAAGTGAACAACATATGTAGAGCGGGTTTGCTCATTATGTATTTAGAGCGGGTATTGCTCCGGAGCGGGTATTGCTTCGGTATGTAGGGTCATGACCTAGAAGTCTTGCAAGCAGGAAATAAGAAAGGTGGGGAGACGTCCCTCAAAAGTCTGAAGTTGTGACTTAGCACTCCATTCGTGTTCCTTCCCATAGTTGAAAATATTTTAAGTTTGAGTATGAAAAGAGTTTAAATGATTGTTGAGAATGATATAACGGATATTCATATATAGTTTTTGTTGGAAATTACTCGATCTACTCATGATATTATTGTTGCTTCAACAGTATATAATAGAGAAAAGTATCTTTGTGATTTAACAAAGTGAGAGTATTTGAAAAATCAGTTATGTTGTTTTTGTTGAAATAAATGCTATTTTCAGTCACCTTATTATTTTGGAATTGGTGGAACTTGTGTACCAGCGTAAGTTGACCTGTTTTGTTCTTTGAACCTAACCTGGTGGGGGTAGATTCATCTGTTTTGCAGGATTAGAGAGAATGTTATATTAGCTCCTGTGTGCGAATGTGAAGTCATGATCAATGTGTTTAGTCTGCTGCTATGAGATAATCTATTTTATATGATGATTCTTAGCAAGTTAAACATTGTAACACCCCGACAATCCTCTATTTTCCAAAATACCTTTTTTATATAAAACTTAGAGAATTATCAAAGTATTATCGCCCGAGGGATAACGTATCGGCTTTTTCAAAATTTTGGAGCGGAAAATAATAAATAACATTGAAAACAATAACTTAGTCAACCATAAGTCAACTCCAAAACCAAACTAAAGTTAAACCAACATAAAGTCAAACTCAAACCATAATTAAAAATAAACTAAAGTATTAAGCTAATACAAGCTGTCCACGAATCCCGAGCCCATGATGCATCATCTTCAAACCTGAAATGGACGGTGCACTATTGATCCCGAGAGACTGCTCACCAAATGGGTCATCACATGATCAATAAGGCACAGCCATGATCGACATACACACAAAAGCACATAATCAGCAAAGTTGAGTACTACATAATAATAAATAAATCTTAACATGATACTAATAAACATTAAAGCAAAGATAAATAATATTATAATAACATGACAGACTAACTTTACTGAACTTAACTCAACAATCAACAAGTTAATTAAATTTAGATTGAATAGGCAATGGAAAGAGTTGTCCAGACCAAACCAGTCTTCAATTTAGAAGACGAAGTACGGGCGCGACACCGTACTCCCATGACCAACGATATCGAGGTACTAATTAAATAAAATAGGACACGGTGATCAATCCGGTCCCAAGAAAAGCCATGGGCTACCACCAAGTACTCCAACTCATACTAGTCCAACACTTCAGACGTACACAAGTCTAAAGCTTATTGCTATTCACTTTCCACTTTAAGTGATTATTAAATTATCTACTTGTTATGACTCACAAACTAAGACAAACAATATAATCATCAAGGATACATGATACTTCCATTTTTATCTTAGGATTAGGTAAGGTGATCAACAACTTAACAATCCAAGAATAAATCCATTATTAGTTCCATAACCATTATTTATTTGTTGATCTAAGTCAATAATCAACCAACCTTTCATAGGTGAATAACCAACTTACCAAATAAGGCCATCGATCCTCATAAAGTAAATAAAATAATCCAAAGGGAACAATATGATCCAATTCATGATCCAATAACAACATAATTATTAATCCCTCATGTGAATTAATAAAATAAAGTCCTCAATCCCATATGCTTGCATCAATCATCCATACAAACATAGTATAACCAACATAAGCAACATGCTTCACATAACGACATAAAACATGCAATTCCACTTGAATATAAATCACATATGAACTATAAATAGTTCCCTATACATGATACTACATCAATCCTAATCTTAGGACATGATACTAGTCAACTAACACATAGGTATGTACGTACCTTGTGTAGACAATATGCGAGGCCACTTTAACAACCTTAGAAGTTGCCTAAAGAGAATTCTCCGCCTACCAAATATCAATACAACCACTAATCAATACTCAAATAATATTCCAGCAACTTTAAAATATCTTAAACCCTCTTTAAAATTGTTTAAAATTTTTTTAATCATTAAAAATTCAATTATTAATGTCTCCTAGTATAGTACTACCATACTAGTCATTTAAAACTCTCAAAAACCCATACTTTGACAATTAAAACTCCATCATAAGCATACTAATAAAAATTCCATCAACTTATAATGTGTTTAAAACCTTTTAAAACATGGTTAAACATAATCATACACATAAGAGTGTTTAATTTTCATAAACTATAATGTAATACTATAATTTCTAACTCATAAGACCCTAAAAATCCATGCTTTGATACTTAAAACCCTAGTTTAAACATAATTAATAAATCTGAAATTTAATTACTTTATTATACAAATTACATAATCTGAAATTTATATTTAAATCATCAAACTATAAACTTTAATCATGAAATCATTAAATCAATCCTTAAAAAAAACATAAACTTAACATTAAATAAAATAGAGGAGGAAGAGAAATAAACCAAAGAGAGGAAGGAGGGGAAGAATGGCCGAGAGAGAGAGAGACGGCTGGGCTACCGGCAGTGGCGTGCATCTGCTGCTGGTCGGCGGTCCGGCGGTGGTGGCAGCCGGTGTGGCTGACCGAGAGAAGAGAAGAAAAAGAGAGAGAGAGAGAGATAGAGAGAGAGAGAGCGAGAGAGAACCGTTGGGGAGGAGAGAGAAAAGAAAGAGAGGAGAGAAGATTTAGGGTGAGTGTTTAATGTGTGGGAATTTTGGGTTTTGTTGGATTTATATAGGTAACCCCTTTGTGGGCTTAGGGAAATGTGTTTGGACTTTTAATAATCATTTAATGATTGGGTACTTGAGTTGAGTTGGGTTCCTCTAACCCATTTTAAAATCCTTTACACTACAACTTAATGATGTTTAAACTATTAAATAATTTTCGAAGTATGACTAAGTAAAATATTTGATTACTTAAAATCATTAAATAATCCTTTTGACTTTCAAATAGTCAACATTCTAAGAAATAAATTATTTAAATACTAAAATATATGTAAATATACATTAAACTATATTTATAAAATTCGTAAAATTATGTGGGATTACAGCCTACCCCTCTTAAAAGAAGTTTCGTCCCAAACTTAGCACGATAACCCTCACAGTTTCAATATTTTTTTACTCAAACTTCCATTTTGAAATACTTGTGTCACAACGTGTACACACTTTTACCAACTGTAAAACCACTTGTGTTACTTATGAACACATTTTTCTCTGCGTAGAACCAATTTATTTTGCACCAACATGTGCAAATCGCCAAAATAAGCATAAAAATGCATAAAAGTACCATAAAATAAGGCAAAAAGCGTGAATTCTATAGCATTCTACCCCCCTTAAAGAAAACGAGTTACGCCCTCGTAACTCACCTAAATAAATAACTCAGGATACTTTTTCTTCATTTCATCTTCGGCTTCCCACGTTGCCTCTTCAGACTCATGGTTACACCAAAGCACTTTTACAATATTCACATCCTTATTGCGTGTACTACGCACCTTTTTATCCAAGATTTTCACAGGCCTTTCCTCATACGTGAGGCTACTATCAATTTGAATTATTTCGGGCTCCAAGACATGATTCTCATCAGGGATATATCTCTTGAGTTGGGAAATATGAAACACATCGTGCATTTTCTCAAATTCCATTGGCAAAGCCAACTTATAAGCTACCTTCCCAATTCTTTGCAAAATCTCATATGGGCCAACATACTTAGCACTTAGTTTGCCATTCTTACCAAATCTCATTACTCCTTTAGTCGGTGACACTTTCAAAAACGCTTTATCACCAACTGTGAATTCATCTTCTCTTCGCTTCAAATCAGCATAATAACTCTTCTGGCTATCTTGAGCAGCTTGAATTCTAGCCTGAATCAACTTGACATTCTTAACAGTCTCCTCAATAAATTCCGTCCCCAATACTATATTTTCACTAAAATCATTCCAGTAAATGAGACTTCTACACTTCCTCCCATACAACGCCTCGAAAGGAGTCATCTTAATACTCGCATGGTAACTATTGTTATACGAAATCTCAATCCAGTCCAAGTGATCTTCCCAACTACCTTGGAAATCAATTGCGCATGCTCTCAACATATCTTCCACAGTCTGGTTGGTCCTTTCAGTCTGACCATCGGTCGAAGGATGAAAAGCATTGCTCATCTTCAACGTTGTTCCAAGATTCAATTGGACCTTTTGCCAAATTTTTGAGAGGAATCTCGAATCACGATCTGAAATAATGTCCGTCAGGACTCCATGCAGTCTCACTACATGCTTGATGTATGTCTTCGCAAGTTGCTTCTTCTTCCATGTCTCTTTGATCGGAACGAACACGGCAGACTTCGTCAGACGGTCCACGATAACCCGAATAGTATCATTGCCATTTCTCGACTTCGACAAAGCAGTCACAAAATCCATGGATATAGAATCTCACTTCCATCCAGGAACTTCTTAGGATTGAACTTTCCCCATTGGTCTCTTATGGTCGATCTTTACTTTCTGACAGGTCATACACTTTGACACGAACTCAGCGACTTCACGCTTCATATTCGGCCACCAATAAATTTCCTTAAGATCCTTATACAACTTGTCACCCCCAGGGTGCACAGAATATGGAGTATTATGCCCCTCATCCATAAGCCTTCTCTTAAGCTCTTCATATTTTTGTGGTACACACCACCTTCCCTTGAACCTTAGCTTCCATCATCGTGAATCTTAAAGTCAACTTCCTTGCCTTGCTTCATCTTCTCCTTAATCTTATCTAGGTGCTCGTCTCCAACTTGACCCTCTTTGATCTCATCGAAAACTGACAACCCCAATGACAAAGCACTCAATCTTGCCTCGATCTCCCTAGGATTTAGAATTACAAGGCTAAGCCTTTGCATATCTCGTCACAATTCCTCAAAAACTACCAACGCATTCATGCTATGGCTTGATTTCCTACTCAAAGCATTGGCAACTACATTCGCCTTTCCTTCATGATATTGGATATCTAGGTCATAATCTTTGATCAGTTCTAACCATCTCCTCTGCCTCATATTGAGATCCTTCTGGGTGAAAATGTACTTCAAACTCTTATGGTCGGTAAAGATCTTGCAAGTTGCCCCATATAGGTAATGTCTCCAAATTTTCAAGGCAAACACAATAGCAGCTAACTCTAGGTCATGGGTAGGATAATTACTCATACGGTTTCAATTGACGCGATGCATACACGATCACCTTCCCATTCTGCTGCAGGACACATCCCAAACTATTCTTCGAAGCATCACTATACACCTCAAATCCCTCATTTCCGTCAGGTAGGGTTAAAACAGGTGCAGGGGTCAAACACTCCTTCAAAATCTAAAAAGCTTCCTCGCACTTCTCACTCCACTCAAATTTTGACTCTTTCTTCATCAAATTGGTCATTGGCCTTGCTATCTTCGAGAAATCTCTCACAAACAGAGAATTCCTAAAATCTGACACATTCGTCGGAGTAGGCCACTCACTAACAGCTTGAATCTTTGCATGATCCACATAAACTCCTTCTTTAGACACATAATGACCCAAAAATGCTACTTTCTCCAAATGGAACTCACACTTAGAGAACTTGACATACAATTGGTTCTTCCTAAGCGTCTCCAATATTATCCTCAAATGCTCATCATGCTCTTCTTCACTCTTTGAATAGATCAAAATATCATCAATGAACACCACAACGAACTTATCTAAGAATTCATGGAATATCCTATTCATCAAATCCATAAATATAGTCGGAGCATTTGTCAGTCCAAACGGCATCACAGCAAACTCATAATGACCATATCGCGTCCTAAACGCAGTCTCAGGTATATCCTTATCAGCTACCTCCAACTGGTGATACCCCGAACGCAAATCAATTTTCGAAGAAATACTCGCTCCATTCAAATGGTCAAACAGGTCGTCTATCCTAGGCAAAGGATACTTATTCTTAATGGTCACATTGTTCAACTCCCTATAGTCAATGCACAATCTCATACTTCCATCTTTCTTCTTCACAAACAACACAGGAGCTCCCCAAGGCGACGCACTAGGCCTAATATAACCCTTATCCAACAGTTCTTGCAACTGCATCTTCAATTCGCTCATCTCAGGAGGTGCCATTCTATATGGTGCCTTAGAAATAGGTGCAGTACCAGGAACTAAGTATATGGTGAACTCAACGGCTCTTTTAGGCGGCATACCAGAAATCTCACTTGGAAACACGTCCATAAACTCATTCACAATTGGTACGTCCTCAATCTTCAATTCAACCTCTTTACTTACATCTTGTACACTATAGAAAAACAACTCACATCTCTTCTTCACCAACTTCTTCACTTGCATTGCAGAAATGACCCCAAAGTTCTTAGGCTTCCCAAAACGTCGATACGAAGTCAACTTCCCCAAAGGGTTTCTCAACATTACCTTCTGAGCTTCATAGTCTATTTTGGCCTTATAGAAACCTAACAAATTCATCCCAATAATAATGACTAGGTCTCCCAGATTGAACTCTATCAGATTAG
This sequence comes from Beta corolliflora, assembly GCA_947648045.1. Lineage (NCBI taxonomy): Eukaryota > Viridiplantae > Streptophyta > Magnoliopsida > Caryophyllales > Amaranthaceae > Beta > Beta corolliflora. The sequence goes on from CANSZD010002088.1 coordinate 762,831, forward strand.
ATGGAAAAACACAGTCTCCTATCTTTAGAGGCAAGTATCTAAACAACTTGGTACACCTTATGATTTCTCCAATAGGTATACTTATAGACAGGTCAATTACTTCAAAGTCTACCAACCCCAAACTTTTAATAACGGACGACGAAATAAACGAATAGGTCGCCCCACAATCAAATAACGCTTTAACGAGAACGGAGTTAATAGAAAAAGTACCAGAAACTACGTCGGCATATCTCTCAGCTTCATTGCGACTCATTACGAATAGCTTACCCGGAGCTTTACTCTAGTTGTTGTTGTTGCTCTCACTAGCAGGCTTACTGTAGCTTCCTTGGTTGTTCTGCGACCCTATAGGCTTCGACTCTTGGTTGCCTGATTGGTTGAACCCAGACCTTCCCTGATTACCACTCCCATTACCATTTTGCTCTTTCCTTTGCTTGGTGAATCACTCAAATTCTCTAGCCTTCTTTTGGCAGTAATGACAGGTTACTAGATCTCCTTTACAGTCTCTACCAGGATGGTTCTTGTTACACTTCTTACAGTTGTAACTCCTCTCAGACTGGCCCTTATTATTAAAGCCTTGACCATTCCTTCCTCGGAAATTCCCATTCCTATTTTTATTCTTCTTAAAGTTCCCCTGATTTCCTCCAATATTGAAATCCTTTCTTTTCTCACCTACTACAGCATTCTTCTTGTCACGCCTCGACTGAAGACCATATATATTGGCGGCTCTTCCATAAACAACATCTAGGGATGCAAAAGTCTCACCACCTAACCCCAATTGGATTTCCTCAGTCAAACCTTACTCAAATCTTTGAGCCTTTAGCTCTTCAGTAGCTTCTACCTCAGGTGCAAATCTAAACAATGCTATGAACTTGCTATAATACTCAGAGATAGTCATACTCCCCATCCTAAGGTTTATGAACTCCTGAGCCTTTTGTTTTCTCTTAAAAGTAGGGTAAAATTTTCCTCTTAAAGCAGCAATAATGGAATCCCAATTAAACCCTTCCACAGCACTAAGTCTAACTCCATTTTCCTTCCACCACAAGTCAGCCTCATCTTTCAGATATAACACAGCTTGACCTACTTTCATAGCCTCAGGTTAATTTACAGCCCCAAAAATCTTTTTAAAACTCCCTAATCCAACTCTCTAAGAAGGTAGGGTCAGCTTGCCCCTTAAAGTACGGTGGTTTAATCTTAGCTAGTCTTTTAAACATGTCCCCTGCAGGATCGGGACGCTCAGCTCTTTCCTGAGTCAATTTCTCTAGCAATAGGCGAATAGTAGAAGCTAAGGCGTTATCGTTGTTGGCCATTCTACTGCGCGACCTGAAATTTAACGTAACTCTACTTTAGGTTTTGACTCACAACTACTTGCCATTTACTAAAAAGGCATCAATTCGACTTGATCATACAAGATCGCATCATAATAACATTCTATGGAATTATAATAGTGCCAAATTCAATCACTATAAACCATCATTAGTCATATACTCATTCATGTATAGCATTCACATCAATAATATATATGAGGACTAAATAAAAATTTAATCACAACAATAGAATAAAATTTTCCTCATTCGCGTACTAAAATAATTTCTTACTCAACTTGAATAGCTAAATAATCACTTTTATTCCTCAAAATGATGATGATAATATTTTTCCAATCCATAATAACTAACTTCTTCCTTAACAAAGGTAAAGATACTAAAGAAAGAAATTTAAACCATTTTAACTTGGATACTTATCCAACAACTAATCTTAAAACATACATAAATAGTCTATGGAGTTACATTATCAGTCGTATCCTTAGTTTCCTTGTACTTCTCTAGAGTGAACATCTCATCTTCAAAGTCTTCATTGTCCTCACTGTCATAGTAGAAGCAATATGAATTTCCAACTCTAGTAGATCTTCGAATCTTCTTAGGTTGAGGCTCATCCTCTTTTGACTGAGAATCACTCTCAACTCTCAAAACAACATGGTAAATGTCCATTCTGGTCTGCCCTCTAGCATGATTAAACTCCTGAATGACCTCATCATCACTATCAGGGATGCCTACTTTTAACACATGGCGCATGATGACTTCTAGGCTAGTGTAACTCTCGCTATCAGACTCTCCATCATACTCATCATCACTCAATACAATTGGGTTGGAGTAGCTTCTCTATCAGTCATATCTAGGGGTCCCTTAACTGATGAATAAGACATCTAGAAATAAATAATAACCTCATTTAGCGTATATTTCCAACAATAAACAATAAGCAAGAATAAACAAATAATTTAAAGCTAGGAATAACATTTAACAGTTAAGCAAGGAAGAAAACATAAACATGCTGAACTAAATATTTAAATGCAGACATATAATATTTCTATCCTATATGCCCTTCCTATACTACCCATCTCTCACAAAAATTAATAAAGTAAAATAAAATATAAGCTAAGAATACTAAAATAAACAAATAATAAATAATATATAATTTTCGAAAATATGAAAAGAATCGAAAATAATCATAAAAAAATTTCGGACCTAAAAAAAATTTCGAACCAAATAAAATTTTCTTAACCTAAAAAAATATTTTCGAATCCTTTTTGAAATTGAAACATGTTTCGAAAAAAAATGATTTAAGCAGAATGAATAAGTAGGAGCTCGTTTTCTATGAAATCCTTTTTAAGTAACTAGGCGCCTAAAATTTAAGGTTGGCACGAAAGGCCAATAAAAACCTAAGCTCCAAGATACCACTTTGTAACACCCCGACAATCCTCTATTTTCCAAAATACCTTTTTAATATAAAACTTAGAGAATTATCAAAGTATTATCGCCCGTGTGATAACGTATCGGCTTATTCAGAATTTTACAGCGGAAAACAATAAATAACTTTGAAAACAATAACTTAGTCAACCATAAATCAACTCCAAAGCCAAACTAAAGTCAAACCAACATAAAGTCAAACTAAAACCATAATTAAAAATAAACTAAAGTATTAAGCTAACACAAGTTCTCCACGAATCCCGAACCCATGATGCATCATCTTCAAACCTGAAATGGACGGTGCACTATTGATCCCGAGAGACTGCTCACCAAATGAGTCATCACGGGATCAATAAGGCACAGCCATGATCGACATACACACAAAAGCACGTAATCAGCAAAGTTGAGTACTACATAATAATAAATAAATCCTAACATGATACTAATAAACATTAAAGCAAAGATAAATAATATTATAATAACATGACAGACTAACTTTACTAAACTTAACTCAACAATCAACAAGTTAATTAAATTTAGATTGAATAGGCAATGGAAAGAGTTGTCCAAACCAAACCAGTCTTCAATTTAGAAGACGGAGTACGAGCGCTACTCCGTACTCCCATGACCAACGATATCGAGGTAATAATTAAATAAAATAGGACACAGTGATCAATCTGGTCCCAAGAAAAGCCATGGGCTACCACCATATACTCCAACTCATACTACTCCAACACTTCAGACGTACACAAGTCTAAAGCTTATTGCTATTCACTTTCCACTTTAAGTGATTATTAAATTATCTACTTGTTATGACTCACAAAGTAAGACAAATAATATAATCATCAAGGATACATGATGTAATAGCCCACCGACTTAACTTCCTTAAAATCCAACTAAAGATGTACTTAATAGCATTAGCGGAAGTAAATCATAAATAAATGGTACGGAGGATGTCACCTGCTTGGGTCAACCCATTAATATAGATGAGTTGACTCCACGAGCGATGTTAGGAAAACATACATTATACAAAAAATAGAGTTTAGTTATTATAGGCCCATAATAATATCACAATGAACATTCAAACATTCTTCCCAAAAGAAAAGTTAAGTTCCAAAAGATGATCATGTTCAAGCTTTGGTACGCTATGATTGCTGACATATCATTTCTCTAGAGCTTTCCATCTGCCTACCTTAGCTTGCTAAATCCTGCACAAGAGTCTGCCCCCACCAGGACAGGTTCATAGAACAAAATCAGCTTACGCTGGTATGCAAATCAATCCAAAACTAATTATGATGGCTGAAAATAAGGAGTGGACATACTCCAACATTTCATAAGCAAATCATTATTTTGGCAAAGCGCCTTGATCACAAGATTACAAATATCAAGTGTTCAACATATTCATTGGCAAACGTTTAAAATATGAACACAAGTTTTACTGGTTACATTAGTACGCAGGAAGAAGAGTTTACACATTGAGGTGCACCAAGGTGCAGACCTCCACACAATTCGGAGCCAAGCTCCTACTATTTACTCGCTTGCAAGCTTTTATAGGATATGTCCTCACACATATTTCACATACTCCTCTTCGCTACGCAAAACGGATTCAAATTTACTAATAACAAACACACTTTACTAAAACAGTTCGTAAATGTTCCGTTTCCAATCTTAAGTTGTAAAACCTTTCTAAAATTTGGTAAGGATGGATTGGTGGACTTAGGACAGTAGCTAAATGATTTTTGAGATGCAAGATAAGCTTAGGAAATCCCACAAACAATGCAACTCTAACAATCAGAGTGAAATTTGGATTTACGTGTATAAAAAGGAGGTTTCGGACTTTGTAAAGAAGATTTCTTTTGAACAAAATTTATCTTATTAGTCATGCATTTGTGTATATACTTATTATATTTTAGTAGATCAAAATATACTTATTAGATCTTGCATTTGTGAACTAATAAATATACTTATTCTTTAATCTCATTAGCTATGGTGTAGGTTTATTGTTGTGTAAAAAATATGTTCGTGATTTTACAGTTAGATCTATGGTGTAGGTTTATTTCATAGCCCTAACAGCCTAAGATTTTAAGCAGCTTTCTTAATTGGTAATTATGATCATTAGTTTAAATAATGTTTTAAGATCTGCTTGTGATTGAGTTTATTGAACTCTTGAAATTATGACTGAAATCAAAGTTGGATTTTTAGTTTCATAATCAAATTACAAAAATGCCCTTTTAAAAATAAAAAAATAAAAAGAGAAAAAAAATTACAACTCTCTAGATTTGAGGAGAAACAACCAAGAAGTCATTTAAACCATCCTCATTGAAGCAAAACCACAATTTTCCTCATCTCTCTTCTTCTCTCTCGTGGCAAACCTCCCCTCCTTCGCCTGCATTTCTTGGCCACCACAGCTGGCACTGCCACCGCCGTTGCCACGCTTGCTTCTTCGGTGGTGTTAGTCGAGTTTCTCTCCGCTCAACCCCTGGCAGCTGCTCGACTTTCCTTCCTCTGCTTCGTGGTGGTTGCTTCCACCTCGTCGTGTCTATTCTTCTCTCCTCTGCTAATGAGATGTCGCTGCCGTCGCTGCTGTCCTATCCTGTTCATCGGTCGGCGTTGTTGATCGGAAAATCTGCCGCTGCACCGGTGTTGGTGCTGCTGCCCTGTTTCCTCATCTCCCGATAACTTATTGAGTTGCATGGTATGGTACTCCTTCCTTGTTGTATTCTTTTGGCTTCTAAACTGTGTAAACCTGATTTCTAAGAAGTTGTTGAGACAATTTATGAGCTATAAGTTAGTTTATGGTTTATGTTAAAGTAAGAGTTTAGATTTATATAAATTAGTTTTCTTAAGTATAGTCTCAAGTACGTAAAGAGTAATGCACTTTAGTTATGATTTGAGTTTGTTGTTTTGAAGCTTATTTAAGATTAAAATTTGAAACTTTCTTACTGTTGTAATGGGTTGAAAACTTGTTTAAGTGAAATCACAAAGTAACTTTAAGGGGTCATTTTAAATGAGAGTTATACGTAAGCTTAATTGTGTTAGCAATTATGATTGGTGTGGAACCTTACTTATTTCATGTACAATTTTTAATCTTATCTTGATTGGAATTTGGGTTTTCAAACAACTATTTTCGTCATCATTCTGGTTTGAAATGGGATATTTAGTTGGTTCATGAAGTTGTGAGGAGGGAAATGGATTAGTTTATCAACTGAATATGAGTTATAAGTTGGAGAGCTTATGGTAAGTCATAGTTTCATGGTGTTGAAGAGTTGGTTGAGTTTAGTTAGTATATATGATATGAGATTGGTTTAATTTAAAATGGTTATTATTGTTATTTTAATGAGGATTGAAATTAGCTTGTAAGTATTCGTAGTTAGTTCATAAAGGAGTTTAGAAGGAGCAAGAAAGTCAATTTATTTATCTGAATTATGGTAGGGTGAATGACAATTGTTGCTATTGTTGTGAAGTGAATATTGGTGGAATTCAAGTCCCATTGGAGGAGCGACATTATGGATTCTTAGTGATGAGATGCGGGTTAAGCGATATTTCAAGATGGGCATAAGGTACACATTGTCCCTCCACCTTTATACTGAATTTTGGTGTTTCACATGGTTTAGTGAATCATATACTTAACTATTGGAATTTAATGACGGTTAAGTTTATTATGTTATTGGAACAGTAAAGCTAAATATTTTTGAAAGTGCCTTTGGGTATTTAAAAGTTTGATTAAATATACGAACTTATGATATAGTATTTAAGTTTCACTTTTGCTAAGTTTTAATCTCTGAATGCGTTGTGAAAATAATATGAATAATGATTATACGTTTTAGTATCATCGGTAACGAAGTATTGTGAGCAAATTATATTTACATAAGGTTATCGATCTATGACGTACTAAGTCCATTATGTCCTTGGAACAAGATAATATAAGTTTGCCTATCGGCACATGTCTAATATACGGAACTGGTTATAGGCATTCAGTTAGAAGTATTGAAGTAAGGGCTCTCAATATATTATCAATGTAATTTCGAGTATGACTTTCTGAATTGGATGATTTGATATGTTCTGAAATAAAGTGAACTGGGTGATTCCAAGCTTATGGAACCTAACTATGTTTTCACTAAAAATTATTTACATATATGTATATCTAGTTTTAAGTGTATAAAGGTACCAAGAGTTTTCATAACGTTATTGAGAGTACGAGTATATTGTGAAAGTCAAGTGTTCTATTGATTCAAGTTTCTTATATAAGTTCTAGAATATGAGTTATGATACCATATTTTGAATATAATTGGTTATGTACCTTTTGAACTATGGATTTGACTATTGGAGGATATGAGTTTAAAGGTTCAAACTATAATAAAAGAATTTGGGATATATCCTACTATGAGTTTTACGTGCTTACGATTATTGGGTCATAAAAGAATGAAGTTGGAAGTCAGAGATATCAAAAGTGAGCTATGGTTTCAGATCTCTAGGTATAGTACAAATTATGATTTAAGGAAGATTTAGTTATCTACTTGGATTTTATGATATTATTGGAACTTGAATAGATCTTTTGGAACGTAGATGGAATGTGAATTAGTAAAGTTATAAAGCAGGCTTTATGATCCTATTTTTTTTTCTTTTCTTAGAAAGAGAAGTCCATATGTAAGTGAAATTATACTATCTAGAAATCTCTTCGGAGAATCTTTGGAATCGAGTTTTATAGAATTGGAACTTTGTGCTCGATTGATTGAATAATTAATACATATAGGAATTTATTATAAATATGAATTGTTACTTGAGGAATCTGAGTTGGTGACTCTAGTATGTTTTGCGATTCAATTTCACTAAGTGAGTTAATGCTAATACAAGACATTCATGGGATCGAAAGGTGAGATAACTAAACAAGTAACTGAGGATAAGGTACACCATATAAAAGGAAGTAAAATTCGGTATGTGTGCTCTACGTTGGTTATATGTGGACAAGAGTTGAGAGATGGGGAAAGAATATTGAACACTAAACTGAAATATTATTACTTAAATTTGGAGAGTATGGAATTGGTAAACTTTATGTATGAGTATCGGACTATGAAAAGTAAAGAGTTTAGATTAGAGGTATGTTCTTCTAATTGGGAATTTAATAGAGTTAAAGAAGGGAATGTTGGGGGAATATATATATAGATCTTGTGAAATGGAGTGTTGGGAACTACTGATATGATTTAATAATGGTGAAAGTATAGATATGAGGTTAATTTTGACATAAATTTATATAATCGAGATTACAAAGTCTAAACAAATATCTGAGACAAGAAAAGAAATGAAGCTGGGAACCCAAATAACATTGTGTAATATTGAGCTTGAGGTAATAAGTTATTTCCAGATGTCATATTAGTTGAACTACTAGAAGACAAGAAGTTCAAATATGAAGTTTTGAATCATTAAGATGTGGGATTAACCATCAAGTAGGTTGGGGAAAGCAATTATAATAATAAATATAAGTCGGATTTTAAAAGTCACAAGTTTTTATGTATCCAAATTACAGAGTTAGAATATGAGGTGTTTTGTATTATGAGGTTTAAGTATATGTGATATAAACTTTGAAATCAATGGATGCGAGTAATGTACAATTTACTAGTATTATAATATTTTGACATTCGAGAGAGTATTCAAAAAGAAAAATGAAAGTTCTACTTGGAATATGACAAGGGTATTATATTTAATATGATTCACATAAGTATAAATATTGGGATTTACTCAAGTTATAGGTTTTATAGGTTGTTAAGTAAGATTAAACAAAAAGATCATTGTCTGTAGAGAACTTCAACTAAGATATATAGTTATTTAAGATTAAATTCTGTTTTGACTTCGATTAGTAAGCTATGTTTGAAGCTTAAATTATAATAAGCTTGGATTATATTTCCTTTAAAGTCCGTCTTTGAATGGGTTTTAGCAAATGAATTTTTGTAAAGGGTTGAATTAAACTAAGTTATTGCAAACTCGAGTATACCGTGTATATTAAACAATAAATTGAGTTTGTATCAGAAGCACTCTGATGTGATTATGTTATGAGATTTTTATATATTTGACTCGAGAAGTATGAATTGAGTTTCAGAAAATATTGATTTATGAATTATGTTTTTTTGAGGGGAAGAAGCTGCTAAAGCAGTGACGAACAACATTTGTAGAGCGGGTATTGCTCATTATGTGTTAGAGCGGGTATTGCTCTGGAGCGGGTGTTGATCCGTTATGTGGGGTCATGACCTAAAAGTCTTGCAAGCAGTACACAATGGAAGAGGGAGACGTCCCTTGTAAAAAGGTTAGAGAATTCGCATGGAAGGCAACTCTATTCGTGTTCCCTTCCCTAGTGTAATATGATTTCTGAAAGAAAATGGAATGTGTATTTGAATATTCGAGTGGTTTCGTGGAAAGTTATTTCAAACTTTAATTTCTGAAATGATGTTTTACTCACCCAAGTTATGGAATTCATGCGCCGATTATGGAAATGATTTACCAAGAAACTTGTTAGGAATTTATGAAAGGAGTTAACTACGATATACATATTGGATTAAATGTTTTTGTATATGAACCAGAGAAGTGGGAGATATTGATTGGCGTAAAGTATGTTAAAGTTGATTTCGGAAGATCGTATTAGTTCTATAGAAGTAACATTATAAATTGTGTTCAAGTATTTGTTATATAAATCTTTGTATACGACTTCTCCGTATCTTGATTTCAATTGTCTCGTAAGATAAACTTAAATCTGTAAATACGTTTTAAGCCACCAAAAGATTTTCTGGTTGGACAGTGTGTACTCAGTTTAACTGATTTTGTTCTTGGAACCTGTCCTGGTGGGGGCAGAGTTCATTGTTAGAAATTGTGCAGGCAAGCACGCTCCATAATGGATTGATGACCGTTAGTTATGATATAAGAGGTGTCCAGTTCAACCCAAGATGGAGATTATATGTTTTTGAGAAATATTCTTATAATGTATGATTGTATCTATTTGGAGATTTTATTGGTTTAGTTTTTGAAGTTGTATATACTATTGTGGGTTGATGTATTGTGGATGATAAAAGAACTGGAAGTGTATTTTGAATTATGTTTCGTTGCAGGTGATTGTGTAATCAAGGTTAATGAATGATAATTGAGGTTTATGATTGTTAAGTGTAATTATCTAGCAGCTCGGAAGTGCGGACTGTTACAAGTGGTATCAGAGCATGGTTGTTTTAGAGTTGTCGTGATCTTCATATCATGACATATGAGCCTAAGAAAGATATTTGGGATTGTTTGAAATTGATTTGGGTTATTAGTTAGTTAAAAATTGAGGAATAGAGATTGAGATATTGGAAGTTGAATATTCAGAAATAAGATTTGGAAGAGTGATGGAAGCGATCGCGATTCTGGAATGATGATTTGAGGAGAATTGAGTTTCATTGATCGGGAATTATGGAGAATTTGATTAAGGAATCAATTGATCTTTTAAGGTATCGGAGCTAAGTTGAGAGTTAAATTTGATATGATTTTCGTTTAAAAAATGTTTTATGTGATTTTATTCATTTTCAGATGATCTAAAGTTTCACGTTTTCAAATTTCGAGGACGAAATTTTTTTAAGGGTGGTAGTATGTAACAGCCTAAGATTTTAAGCAGCTTTCTTAATTGGTAATTATGATCATTAGTTTAATTAATGTTTTAAGATCTGCTTGTGATTGAGTTTATTGAACTCTTGAAATTATGAATGAAATCAAAGTTGGATTTTTAGTTTCATAATCAAATTACAAAAATGCCCTTTTAAAAATAAAAATATAAAAAGAGAAAAAAAATTACAAGAACTCTCTAGATTTGAGGAGAAACAACCAATAAGTCATTTAAACCATCCTCATTGAAGCAAAACCCCAATTTTCCTCATCTCTCTTCTTCTCTCTCGTGGCAAACCTCCCCTCCCTCGCCTGCATTTCTTGGCCACCATAGCTGGGGCTGCCACCGCCGTTGCCACGCTTGCTTCTTCGGTGGTGTTAGTCGAGTTTCTCTCCGCTCAACCCCTGGCAACTGCTCGACTTTCCTTCCTCTGCTTCGTGGTGGTTGCTGCCACCTCGTGTCTATTCTTCTCTCCTCTGCTTCGTTTCTCTGATAATGAGATGTCGCTGCCGTCGTTGCTGTCCTATCCTGTTCATCGGTCGGCGTTGTTGATCGGAAAATCTGCCGCTGCACCGGTGTTGGTGCTGCTGCCCTGTTTCCTCATCTCCCGATAACTTATTGAGTTGCATGGTATGGTACTCCTTCCTTGTTGTATTCTTTTGGCTTCTAAACTGTGTAAACCTGATTTCTAAGAAGTTGTTGAGACAATTTATGAGCTATAAGTTAGTTTATGGTTTATGTTAAAGTAAGAGTTTAGATTTATATAAATTAGTTTTCTAAAGTATAGTCTCAAGTACGTAAAGAGTAATGCACTTTAGTTATGATTTGAGTTTGTTGTTTTGAAGCTTATTTAAGATTAAAATTTGAAACTTTCTTACTGTTGTAATGGGTTGAAAACTTGTTTAAGTGAAATCACAAAGTAACTTTAAGGGGTCATTTTAAATGAGAGTTATACGTAAGCTTAATTGTGTTAGCAATTATGATTGGTGTGGAACCTTACTTATTTCATGTACAATTTTTAATCTTATCTTGATTGGAATTTGGATTTTCAAACAACTATTTTCGTCATCATTCTGGTTTGAAATGGGATATTTAGTTGGTTCATGAAGTTGTGAGGAGGGAAATGGATTAGTTTATCAACTGAATATGAGTTATAAGTTGGAGAGCTTATGGTAAGTCATAGTTTCATGGTGTTGAAGAGTTGGTTGAGTTTAGTTAGTATATATGATATGAGATTGGTTTAATTTAAAATGGTTATTATTGTTATTTTTAATGAGGATTGAAATTAGCTTGTACGTATTCGTAGTTAGTTCATAAAGGAGTTTAGAAGGAGCAAGAAAGTCAATTTATTTATCTGAATTATGGTAGGGTGAATGACAATTGTTGCTATTGTTGTGAAGTGAATATTGGTGGAATTCAAGTCCCATTGGAGGAGCGACATTATGGATTCTTAGTGATGAGATGCGGGTTAAGCAATATTTTAAGATGGGCATAAGGTACACATTGTCCCTCCACCTTTGAACTGAAATTTTGGTGTTTCACATGGTTTAGTGAATCATATACTTAACTATTGGAATTTAATGACGGTTAAGTTTATTATGTTATTGGAACAGTAAAGCTAAATATTTTTGAAAGTGCCTTTGGGTATTTAAAAGTTTGATTAAATATACGAACTTATGATATAGTATTTAAGTTTCACTTTTGCTAAGTTTTAATCTCTGAATGCGTTGTGAAAATAATATGAATAATGATTATACGTTTTAGTATCATCGGTAACGAAGTATTCTGAATTGGATGATTTGATATGTTCTGAAATAAAGTGAACGTTATGAAAACTCTTGCTCACAATACTTCGTTACCGATGATACTAAAACGTATAATCATTATTCATATTATTTTCACAACGCATCCAGAGATTAAAACTTAGCAAAAGTGAAACTTAAATACTATATCATAAGTTCGTATATTTAATCAAACTTTTAAATACCCAAAGGCACTTTCAAAAATATTTAGCTTTACTGTTCCAATAACATAATAAACTTAACAGTCATTAAATTCCATTAGTTAAGTATATGATTCACATAAGTATAAATATTGGGATTTGCTCAAGTTATAGGTTTTATAGGTTGTTAAGTAAGATTAAACAAAAAGATCATTGTCTGTAGAGAACTTATAACTTGATTAGGGAAGAAGTAAGATGTGGATTTAATTATCTTAAATTGATATATTACTCTAATTTCCCCCAACATAATCCTCTTTTGTTTATTAGGTACCTTTAATAAAAGAAGTCCCAAAGTTATCCTAACTAACATACCCATTAATGTGCTTAATAGTCGATTCTTAATTTCCTATCTTACAACCTTTCCCAATTCCCATAATTGCGAATCCCTATATAATAAGATATCGATCCTAGTACCCACAAAATATTATTCAGATTCTTATTTAACTAATGATATACTTATTATTTCTTTTTTCTTATAGACAACAATTACACATAAGCACAATTTACCCACATCTCATTTCACATACACTTATCATACGTATTGTCTACGTACGATCACAAATAAAATTCTAATTTCCATGACCTAGGTTACTTAGTCCCAGGTTAAATCCTCATTACTTACCGGCTATTACACGGACATCTGGAAATAACTTATTACCTCAAGCTCAATATTACACAATGTTATTTGGGTTCCCAGCTTCATTTCTTTTCTTGTCGCGGATATTTGTTTAGACTTTGTAATCCCGATTATATAAATTTATGTCAGAATTAACCTCATATCTTTATTTTCACCATTATTAAATCATATCAGTAGTTCCCAACACTCCATTTCACAAGATCTATATATATACTCCCCCAACATTCCCTTCTTTAACTCTATTAAATTCCCAATTAAAAGAACATACCTCTAATCTAAACTCTTTACTTTTCATAGTCCGATACTCATACATAAAGTTTACCAATTTCATACTTCCTAAATTTAAGTAATAATATTTCAGTTTAGTGTTCGATATTCTTTCCCCATCTCTTAACTCTTGTCCACATATAACCAACGTAGAGCTCACATACCGAATTTTACTTCCTTCTATATGGTGTACCTCATCCTCGGTTACTTGTGTAGTCATCTCACCTTTCGATCCATGAATGTCTTGTATTAGCATTAACTCACTCAGTGAAATTGAATCGCAAAACATACCAGAGTCACCAACTCAGATTCCTCAAGTTATTTGCATGACCCCTGACTATAAATACATGTTTTAAATTAAGTAATTATGTTTATTAGTTTAACTAAGCTTTAATACCAATGAAAAATTACTTGAGAAACTTGATTTAACTACAATTATATCTTTGTGGGTTTTATGGAAATGAAGAATTTTAGTTAAAAAAAGAAAAAAAAAATCGCATTTTCTCCTTTAGCTCGTGGCTTATGTGTGAATTGCCACATTATAACCTTGTTGTCAACTCCTCAAACAAAATCACCCCAAAAGAAATAGAGAGGGTTGGGTGAAGATGAAACCCCAAATTTTTACTTCATGCGTCTCCTCTTCTTCCTCTAGCTTCAATCAAATTTCCGGCTAGTTTTCCGTCCGGCATTGCGCGCTCCGCCGCTGCTGCTCGCATCTGTTCTTTTCCCTCTCCTTTACTTGTGGTGGTGGTGTGTCCCCTGTGCGCCACCATCGGCTGGTGGTTCTGGATGCTCTAGCGAGCTGCTGCCACTACTCTTGTTATACTGATTGCTGTTTTTGGCGCTGCTTCTTGTTCTTTTAAGGAGAATTGTTGTTTGGCAGGTTGTGCTTCCTTTACCTCTTTTATTTTTTTTTCTTGATTTAGAAATTCAATTTCAGCACCATATTCATGAAGTAGTCTCCCTCCAAGTTCTGTTAAATGTTCATTTCGTTTTGAAACAGAGATTAAACTTCCTATATGCTAGCAAAATCAATTTTATAATTTCTGAAAATGAGGTTTAATAAGAATATAGATTCTATTGTTGAGAAGTGTTAGGATTTTTGAGGGAATTGGAGTGAGCTTATAAGATTTAAGTAGATTAATACCATTTGAAAAATAGTATTTGAATGAGATTGGTTGTTAATTTTATTATTGTTGTGGAGGTGATGTATGGGAAAATTATTGTGGAGTTCAAACTAGCAATTCGTGATGATGAGTATTATGGGTTCGTTGGAGGCTATCTCCGGAGATTGAATTAAAGAATTGAGATATTGCATTAAAGGTAACCTTTATGTTCAGCAAAAATGTATGTTATATGCCCGTATGTCTGTGTTGTATTTTTATCGAATATTATTTATAGTCATGGCCATGGTTATAGATGTGCTTATATGTGTTGAGTTGTGAATTGGTATTGGATGATTGTAAAAGTATGTTTTGTTCAGTTGTTGGAATTTTTCGGAAATACTATGTTTCTTGATATATGATTGAGTATAAAAATGTAAAAAGGATTTCGTATTTGTTTTAGCTGGCTTAGCTTATGAACTGAGATGAAAAGTGGGCAAGGTACAGGTGGATGAAATGATTCGGATATAAGTTCAGTTAAGACCAGAAAAGGTCGTATATTGTGTTATATTATATTATGTTAAGTTTCCGCCTGTACTTGCCAGCGATTTGTGCTAAGTAATTGGGCTATGCCAGCGATACGTTTTAAAGGTTGAATTCTTTTCCGAACAATTACCAAGTTTGTTTCTGATATGAAAAACGTTTGCAAACTAACACCATTTTGACGGGCTGAAGTGAAGTTACTGAGCTTTCCGCTCATTTTAGTTTTGTTTTTGTTTTGTATTTTCATTTGTAATTTGCAGGTTCGTGTTGGAAGTTCGAAGTGGATCTTAAGCAAGAGTTTTGTTATCAAGTTATAATTATTAATGATTCAGAAGTTGTATTTAGAGTATGAAATTGATAATATTTAAGTGCTTATTTAAGAATAAAGTCTTCTATTGTTTTGGAGAATCGAGTATTGTAATCTGTAATCTGATATTTGGCTTTGAGGTTATTATGTTGTGGGCCCTGACCCACAGGTCCAGGATCGTTTTATAGGTGTTTGTTTCCGCTGCGAATAAATGTAATTCGAGGTTTATTTAATGTTAAATGAGATTTATGAATGATAATTGGGATTTGGGTATCTTAAGTATGTTTAGCTAGCAGCTCGAAAGTGCGGGCTGTTACAGGTGGTATCAGAGCTTAGTTAAACTAATAAACATAATTACTTAATTTAAAACATGCTTAAAAATACGGTTATTACACTAAAAAAATCAGATTTTGTTCAAGTAAAAGATTGAATTTTTCTCCTATAATACATTGAGATGTGCCTTGAAATTTTATAATCAAAGATATACTACTCAAAAGATGTTTATGGCTTCTTTCATCTTGTTGTTAAAATCTGATATGCAGAATAGTTAAATCGGGTTCTTAGTTTAATATAGGTTGTGAGTTAAATTTTATTGGATGTTGTTCCGTGATCGATTAGGTGCAGAATTATGATTTTAAGCTATGTAGAATCAGTTGGCAGAGTTGAGGATTCTGGAATTGGAATTATGATTTTAGATAATGTAGAAATTGGAATTGGTTATGGTGTTGCTTCCTAGTTTCAAAATACTTTGAGAATAGTTAATAATTATTGTTATTGTGGGTAAGTTAAGTTAATTAGTGTCTCTTTAAAGAATGCTAGTTAAATGAGATTATATTAGAAAGAATGAGTTAGACTAGTTTCCAATTATCAAAATCATGGAGTGACTTCTGATTCTTATTATTGTTTATATTATGGTTATGGATATTGATGTGAGGAGCTCAAGTATATCGGATGAACCAAGACTCAATATGGAATAGAGGTAGAATTCGGAGATGGAAAAAGGTACACATTGTCCCTCCACCTTTGAACTGAAATTTTGGTGTTTCACATGGTTTAGTGAATCATATACTTAACTATTAGAATTTAATGACGGTTGAGTTTATTATGTTATTGGAACAGTAAAGCTAAATATTTTTGAAAGTGCCTTTGGGTATTTAAAAGTTTGATTAAATATACGAACTTATGATATAGTATTTAAGTTTCATTTTTGCTTCACTGCTTTAGCAGCTTCTTCCCCTCAAAAAAACATAATTCATAAATCAATATTTTCTGAAACTCAATTCATACTTCTCGAGTCAAATATATCAAAATCTCATAACATAATCACATCAGAGTGCTTCTGATACAAACTCAATTTATTGTTTAATAAACACGATATACTCGAGTTTGCAATAACTTAGTTTAATTCAACCCTTTACAAAAATTCATTTGCTAAAACCCATTCAAAGACGGACTTTAAAGGAAATATAATCTAAGCTTATTATAATTAAAGCTTCAAACATAGCCTACTAATCAAAGTCAAAACAGAATTTAATCTTAAATAACTATATATCTTAGTTGAAGTTCTCTACAGATCTTTTTGTTTAATCTTACTTAACAACCTATAAAACCTATAACTTGAGCAAATCCCAATATTTATACTTATGTGAATCATATTAAATATAATACCCTTGTCATATTCCAAGTAGAACTTTCATTTTTCTTTTTGAATACTCTCCTGAATGTCAAAATATTATAATACTAGTAAATTGTACATTACTCGCATCCATAGATTTCAAAGTTTATATCACATATACTTAAACCTCATAATACAAAACACCTCATATTCTAACTCTGTAATTTGGATACATAAAAACTTATAACTTTTAAAATCCGACTTATATTTATTATTATAATTGCTCTCCTCAACCTACTTGATGGTTAATCCCACATCTTAATGATTCAAAACTTCATATTTGAACTTCTTGTCTTCTAGTAGTTCAACTAATATGATCTTTTTGTTTATCATATTCCTTTTCAAAGATGTGGATTTAATTATCCTTTTCAAAGGCTGTTACAAAAAACTCTCCTTTTCATCCACTACGAACCTCCAACATAAACCTGCAAATAACAGAGGGAAAATACAAAACAAACAAAAACTAAAATGAGCGGAAAGCTCAGTAACTTCACTTCAGCCCGTCAAAACGGCTTTAGTTTGCAAACGTTTTTCATATCAGAAACAAACTTGGTAATTGTTCGGAAAAGAATTCAACCTTTAAAACGTATCGCTGGCATAGCTCAATTACTTAACACAAATCGCTGGCAAGTACAGGCGGAAACTTAACATAATATAACATAACACAATATTCGACCTTTTCTGGTCTTAACTGAACTTATATCCGAATCATTTCATCCACCTGTACCTTACCCACTTTTCATCTCAGTTCATAAGCTAAGCCAGCTAAAACAAATACGAAATCCTTTTTACATTATCATAGTCAAATCATATATCAATAAACATAGTATTTCCGAACAATTCCAACAACTGAACAAAACATACTTTTATAATCATCCAATACCAATTCACAACTCCACACATATAAACACATCTATAACCATGGCCATGACTATAAACAATATTCGATAAAAATACAACACAGACATACGGGCATATAACATACATTTTTGCTGAACATAAAGGTTACCTCAAACGCAAGAACAATTATATGCAACCTCCAAGAACACCACCAATTAACCTTCAAGAATAATCCTCAATCTCCAACATAACTTGAGCTCCACAAATCCAAATCCATAATCACATCACCAATAACAAATAAGAATCAGAAACATTCTACAAACTTTATACCTGAAAACTAATCTAACTCACTCTTATAATATAAACTCATTCAAATACTATTTTTCAAATGGTATTAATCTACTTAAATCTTATAAGCTCACTCCAATTCCCTCAACAATACTAACACATCTCAACAATAGAATCTATATTCTTATTAAACCTCATTTTCAGAAATTATAAAACTGATTTTGCTAGCATATAGGAAGTTTAATCTCTGTTTCAAAACGAAATGAACATTTAACAGAACTTGGAGGGAGACTACTTCATGAATATAGTGCTGAAATTGAATTTCTAAATCAAGAAAAAAAATAAAAGAGGTAAAGGAAGCACAACCTGCCAAACAACAATTCTCCTTAAAAGAACAAGAAGCAGCGCAAAAAACGGCAATCAGTATAACAATAGTAGTGGCAGCAGCTCGCTAGAGCATCCAGAACCACCAGCCGACGGTGGCGCACAGGGGAAACACCACCACCACAAGTAAAGGAGAGGGAAAAGAACAGATGCGAGCAGAGGCGGCGGAGCGCGCAACGCCGGACGGAAAACTAGCCGGAAATTTGATTGAAGCTAGAGGAAGAAGAGGAGACGCATGAAGGAAAAATTTGGGGTTTCATCTTCACCCAACACTCTCTATTTCTTTTGGGGTGATTTTGTTTGAGGAGTTGACAACAAGGTTATAATGTGGCAATTCACACATAAGCCACGAGCTAAAGGAGAAAATGGGATTTTTTTTTTCTTTTTTTAACTAAAACTCTTCATTTCCATAAAACCCACAAAGATATAATTGTAGTTAAATCAAGTTTCTCAAGTAATTTTTCATTGGTATTAAAGCTTAGTTAAACTAATAAACATAATTACTTAATTTAAAACATGCTTAAAAATACGGCTATTACACTCTACCTTAAAAACTTAAAACTTTAGATCATTTGAAAACGTGTAGATCTCTGAAAACATTTTCACAAAAATCAAGCCAAAAGGAACTCAGAGCCGATATCTAAAATCTCAAAAGATAAATTGCTCTCTCTAACCTAATTGATAATCATAACTCCAGTTACGAATTCTCCATAATCTCAATAACATAATTCGATCTTTCTCCAATAGCCACTCAAAGCTAAACCCCAACAAAATTTTCTACCCTTTCAAAAATCTCATAAAACTCGATTATATCAATTTGGCTACGACCTTGACATTCGTAGGCTGCGATTATATCCATTTTAATCTCATAACATATTTTTTGTACTTATTACATTACAGAAGGAATTAATCAACTAGCGGAGATTGACTAGTGCTCCTATTTTGACCCTTCCTTCAGGCACTGATGGGTTCGAAATCTATAGTGATGCCTCTCATGAGGGTCTGGGATGTGTATTAATGCAGCACGGTAAGGTGATCGCTTATGCATCTCGGCAGTTGCGTCCGCATGAGAAAAACTATCCAGTGCATGATCTGGAGTTAGCCGCAGTTGTCTTTGCTCTGAAACTGTGGCGACATTACCTGTATGGGGTTTCTTGTAAGGTGTTCACAGATCATAAAAGTTGGAAATATATTTTCACACAAAAATATATGAATATGAGACAACGAAGGTGGTTAGAACTGCTCAAGGATTACGACATCGACATTCAATATCATCCCGGAAAAGCAAACAAGGTGGCAGATGCACTCAGTAGAAGGCCAAGGAGTGAATTAGGTCTTCTATCAGTAATACCAGAAGAACTGGGTAAAGAGATAGAACTATTTGAGCTCGTTTTGATTCGTCCGGGGAAAGTTGGAGAAACAGTTAATGCTTTAACTGTTCAACCTGATTTATACATAGAGATTCGAGAAAAGTAAAATAGGGATGCATTCCTGCAGGGTATTAAAGAAAAGGTGGAAAATGGTGAAGCTCAGGATTTCGCCGAACACGAAGATGGAAGTATTAGAATCAAAGGACGGTGGTGTGTTCCTGAGGACCAGGACTTGAGGCAGAAAATTTTAAAAGAAGCTCATAGCAGCCCGTACTCAGTGCACCCTGGTAGGGACAAAATGGTTCGAGACCCTCAGTTATGAGGAGAGACCGATCCAGATATTGGACCGACGGGATAAGGTTTTACGAAACCAGACCATTCCGCTGGTTAAAGTGTTATGGTCAAGCCATGGTTCGGAGGAGGCTACATGGGAAAAAGAAGTTGACATGAGGAGCCGCTATCCACAACTTTTCTAAGGTACGACTTAAGTTTCGGGACGAAACTTCTTGAGGGGGGAAACGTGTAACAGCCGGTAAGTAATGAGGATCTAACCTGGGACTAAGTAACCTAGGTCATGGAAATTAGAATTTTATTTGTGATCGTACGTAGACAATACGTATGATAAGTGTATGTGAAATGAGATGTGGGTAAATTGTGCTTATGTGTAATTGTTGTCTATAAGAGAAAAGAAATAATAAGTATATCATTAGTTAAATAAGAATCTGAATAATATTTTGTGGGTACTAGGATCGATATCTTATTATATAGGGATTCGCAATTATGGGAATTGGGAAAGGTTGTAAGATAGGAAATTAAGAATCGACTATTAAGCACATTAATGGGTATGTTAGTTAGGATAACTTTGGGACTTCTTTTATTAAAGGTACCTAATAAACAAAAGAGGATTATGTTGGGGGAAATTAGAGTAATATAAAAGCTTTGTGGGATCCTTAGGTCACTAATTGGTGGTAAAATATTTAATTAGGAACTATGTAAGACAAAGGAAAAGAAGTGCAGGAAATTATTATGCTGATCAAGGGTGAGTAAAACCTCAAAATGAACCTTGCAAGTGGGTGATTCACATGATATAAATACAGCCAACCCTTCCTCACATGATCCCCTAAATCTTATAAAAATTTCAGCACAAGAGGCCAAGAGAAACCTGCAGCCCAGAACACGTTTCCTTTCCCCTGCTTCCTCGCCAGTCCTGCGGTAATGCAGGGACTGATTTCCAGCTTCGATTTTCCCTATTTTTCCTTCCTAAATCTTGCATGCAAGGCTTAATCTTGGTTATATATATGTAGGTGCATACTGGGAAGGGAGAAACACCAGCTTTAGGAGCAGAGAAACTCAAGAAATAAGGTCATCTTCCCCAACCAAGCAAATAGTAAGTTTAATGAAAGTTTTGAGTCAATTCAAGTACTTCCTTTGGTTATTTTCTTATGAAATTTTTTGTGGGTGTAAATTTGTGTTTTAGGATTCCAAAGAAGTCAGAAACACATCCTAAGGATAAGGAGAAGTAGAATTGCACCAATTGCAAGTTAAGGTATGCAAATTCAATCCCCTTTGGAGAACAAGTAATGTGTGAAGTATTAGAAGTATCTTTGAGAACGAATTTGAGGATGAATTTTTGGTTTGGATGACTATTAGCTACTGTATATTGATGATAATTAGATATAAACCTTTGCATGTTTAAAAGCAAGTGAATTTGAATTACATTCTTACACTAGAAATTGGTTAAATGTGTGTGGATTCGGTTTTCGTAAAGATTTGTGTTTACTTGTATTTTGGATGGTGTTGGTATGATTGGGCAGTAGGTTAGATGAGGTTTAATATGTTGCATGCATGTATGTTAATGATTAGGAAAATTCTCTTATGATAATAGTGGAATTCTTACACTAAAGAAGGTGTTAAAAACCTCTTTTACTATGTGATTTCAATAAGGAATGCTCTTTGAATTGTAGGAAGGATGTTTTGAAATTCTTGCAATGAAATCTTGATAATATAATACTGTATTTCAATAGTGTATATTGATAAAAAGTTGTTACCTCATTTTTTATTACACTAGACGCGGGAAAAACCACTTAAAACGCGTTTTAAGGACGAATTACGCTCGGTTTCCTAGAATGTTTTCAAGGGGAGAATCTCTTGCAATAATTTGAGATTTACAGTAGGTTGGAGATGAACTTACTCACATTATTCAAAGTTCATTTTAAGATAAATTTTGTTCAAAAGAAATCTTCTTTACAAAGTCCGAAACCTCCTTTTTATACACGTAAATCCAAATTTCACTCTGATTGTTAGAGTTGCATTGTTTGTGGGATTTCCTAAGCTTATCTTGCATCTCAAAAATCATTTAGCTACTGTTCTAAGTCCACCAATCCATCCTTACCAAATTTTAGAAAGGTTTTACAACTTAAGATTGGAAACGGAATATTTACGAACTGTTTTAGTAAAGTGTGTTTGTTATTAGTAAATTTGAATCCGTTTTGCGTAGCGAAGAGGAGTATGTGAAATATGTGTGAGGACATGTCCTATAAAAGCTTGCAAGCGAGTAAATAGTAGGAGCTTGGCTCCGAATTGTGTGGAGGTCTGCACCTTGGTGCACCTCAATGTGTAAACTCTTCTTCCTGATGCGTACTAATGTAACTAGTAAAACTTGTGTTCATATTTTAAACGTTTGCCAATGAATATGTTGAACACTTGATATTTGTAATCTTGTGATCAAGGCGCTTTGCCAAATTAATGATTTGCTTATGAAATGTTGGAGTATGTCCACTCCTTATTTTCAGCCATCATAATTAGTTTTGGATTGATTTGCATACCAGCGTAAGCTGAGTTTGTTCTATGAACCTGTCCTGGTGGGGGCAGACTCTTGTGCAGGATTTAGCAAGCTAAGGTAGGCAGATGGAAAGCTCTAGAGAAATGATATGTCAGCAATCATAGCGTACCAAAGCTTGAACATGATCATCTTTTGGAACTTTAACTTTTCTTTTGGGAAGAATGTTTGAATGTTCATTGTGATATTATTATTGGCCTGTAATAACTAAACTCTATTTTTTGTATAATGTATGTTTTCCTAACATCGCTCGTGGAGTCAACTCATCTATATTAATGGGTTGACCTAAGCAGGTGACAGCCTCCGTACCATTTATTTATGATTTGCTTCCGCTAATGCTATTAAGTACATCTTTAGTTGGATATTAAGGAAGTTAAGTCGGTGGGGTCATTACATGTGGTAATGTAACGACCCACCGACTTAACTTCCTTAAAATCCAACTAAAGATGTACTTAATAGCATTAGCGGAAGCAAATCATAAATAAATGGTACGGAGGTTGTCACCTGCTTGGGTCAACCCATTAATGTAGATGAGTTGACTCCACGAGCGATGTTAGGAAAACATACATTATACAAAAAATAGAGTTTAGTTATTACAGTCCCATAATAATATCACAATGAACATTCAAACATTCTTCCCAAAAGAAAAGTTAAGTTCCAAAAGATGATCATGTTCAAGCTTTGGTACGCTATGATTGCTGACATATCATTTCTCTAGAGCTTTCCATCTGCCTACCTTAGCTTGCTAAATCCTGCACAAGAGTCTGCCCCCACCAGGACAGGTTCATAGAACAAAATCAGCTTACGCTGGTATGCAAATCAATCCAAAACTAATTATGATGGCTGAAAATAAGGAGTGGACATACTCCAACATTTCATAAGCAAATTATTATTTTGGCAAAGCGCCATGATCACAAGATTACAAATATCAAGTGTTCAACATATTCATTGGCAAACGTTTAAAATATGAACACAAGTTTTACTGGTTACATTAGTACGCAGGAAGAAGAGTTTACACATTGAGGTGCACCAAGGTGATGACCTCCACACAATTCGGAGCCAAGCTCCTACTATTTACTCGCTTGTAAGCTTTTATAGGACATGTCCTCACACATATTTCACATACTCCTCTTCGCTACGCAAAATGGATTCAAATTTACTAATAACAAACACACTTTACTAAAACAGTTCGTAAATGTTCCGTTTCCAATCTTAAGCTGTAAAACCTTTCTAAAATTTGGTAAGGATGGATTGGTGGACTTAGGACAGTAGCTAAATGATTTTTGAGATGCAAGATAAGCTTAGGAAATCCCACAAACAATGCAACTCTAACAATCAGAGTGAAATTTGGATTTACGTGTATAAAAAGGAGGTTTCGGACTTTGTAAAGAAGATTTCTTTTGAACAAAATTTATCTTAAAATGAACTTTGAATAATGTGAGTAAGTTCATCTCCAACCTACTGTAAATCTCAAATTATTGCAAGAGATTCTCCCCTTGAAAACATTCTAGGAAACCGAGCGTAATTCGTCCTTAAAACGTGTTTTAAGTGGTTTTTCCCGCGTCTAGTGTAATAAGAAATGAGGTAACAACTTTTTATCAATATACACTATTTAAATACAGTATTATATTATCAAGATTTTATTGCAAGAATTTCAAAACATCCTTCCTACAATTCAAAGAGCATTCCTTATTGAAATCACATAGTAAAAGAGGTTTTTAACACCTTCTTTAGTGTAAGAATTCCACTACTATCATAAGAGATTTTTCCTAATCATTAACATACATGCATGCAACATCTTAAACCTCATCTAACCTACTGCCCAATCATACCAACACCATCCAAAATACAAGTAAACACAAATCTTTACGAAAACCGAATCCACACACATTTAACCAATTTCTAGTGTAAGAATGTAACTCAAATTCACTTGCTTTTAAACATGCAAAGGTTTATATCTAATTATCATCAATATACAGTAGCTAATAGTCATCCAAACCAAAAATTCATCCTCAAATTCGTTCTCAAAGATACTTCTAATACTTCACACATTACTTGTTCTCCAAAGGGGATTGAATTTGCATACCTTAACTTGCAATTGGTGCAATTCGACTTCTCCTTCTCCTTAGGATGTGTTTCTGACTTCTTTGGAATCCTAAAACACAAATTTACACCCACAAAAAATTTCATAAGAAAATAACCAAAGGAAGTACTTGAATTGACTCAAAACTTTCATTAAACTTACTATTTGCTTGGTTGGGGAAGATGACCTTATTTCTTGAGTTTCTCTGCTCCTAAAGCTGGTGTTTCTCCCTTCCCAGTATGCACCTACATATATATAACCAAGATTAAGCCTTGCATGCAATATTTAGGAAGGAAAAATAGGGAAAATCGAAGCTGGAAATCAGTCCCTGCATTACCGCAGGACTGGCGAGGAAGCAGGGGAAAGGAAACGTGTTCTGGGCTGCAGGTTTCTCTTGGCCTCTTGTGCTGAAATTTTTATAAGATTTAGGGGATCATGTGAGGAAGGGTTGGCTGTATTTATATCATGTGAATCACCCACTTGCAAGATTCATTTTGAGGTTTTACTCACCCTTGATCAGCATAATAATTTCCTGCACTTCTTTTCCTTTGTCTTACATAGTTCCTAATTAAATATTTTACCACCAATTAGTGACCTAAGGATCCCACAAAGCTTTTATATTACTCTAATTTCCCCCAACATAATCCTCTTTTATTTATTAGGTACCTTTAATAAAAGAAGTCCCAAAGTTATCCTAACTAACATACCCATTAATGTGCTTAATAGTCGATTCTTAATTTCCTATCTTACAACCTTTCCCAATTCCCATAATTGCGAATCCCTATATAATAAGATATCGATCCTAGTACCCACAAAATATTATTCATATTCTTATTTATCTAATGATATACTTATTATTTCTTTTCTCTTATAGACAACAATTACACATAAGCACAATTTACCCACATCTCATTTCACATACACTTATCATACGTATTGTCTACGTACGATCACAAATAAAATTCTAATTTCCATGACCTAGGTTACTTAGTCCCAGGTTAAATCCTCATTACTTACCAGCTGTTACACGTTTCCCCCCTCAAGAAGTTTCGTCCCGAAACTTAAGTCGTACCTTAGAAAAGTTGTGGATAGCGGCTCCTCATGTCAACTTCTTTTTCCCATGTAGCCTCCTCCGAACCATGGCTTGACCATAACACTTTAACCAGCGGAATGGTCTGGTTCCGTAAAACCTTATCCCGTCGGTCCAATATCTGGATCGGTCTCTCCTCATAACTGAGGGTCTGGTCGAGTTGCAAAGGTTCATAAGATAATACATGAGAGGGGTCATGCAAATAACAAAAATTTCTAAAGATTTGGAGCCTCCTCTTACTTCTTCAGTTTAGGTCGCACGGATCGTAATAGTAACTGTTATCGCTGCTACTTTGAAACGGCGCTTCTGGTACGAGATTAGGATCACTAATACTAGATATGTTCTTTGGTATACGACTCCTTCTCACAGTTATTCCTTGGCCATTTCTATTTGGCGTTGTAACTCATTTAATGTTCCCTGCCACCTAATCAGGTTCATATTCACATTTCCGATGGTGGTGTCATCACCTTACAGGCCTCCGATAGCCACATATTAATCACCAACCTGCAATAAGATCAAAATATACATATATGAAGAAGCACTCTGATGTGATTATGTTATGAGATTTTTATATATATGACTCGAGAAGTATGAATTGAGTTTTAGAAAATATTGATTTATGAATTATGTTTTTTTGAGGGGAAGAAGCTGCTAAAGCAGTGACGAACAACATTCGTAGAGCGGGTATTGCTCATTATGTGTTAGAGCGGGTATTGCTCTGGAGCGGGTGTTGATCCGTTATGTGGGGTCATGACCTAAAAGTCTTGCAAGCAGTACACAATGGAAGAGGGGAGACGTCCCTTGTAAAAAGTTTAGAGAATTCGCATGGAAGGCAACTCTATTCGTGTTCCCTTCCCTAGTGTAATATGATTTCTGAAAGAAACTGGAATGTGTATTTGAATATTCGAGTGGTTTCGTGGAAAGTTATTTCAAACTTTAATTTCTGAAATGATGTTTTACTCACCCAAGTTATGGAATTCATGCGCCGATTATGGAAATGATTTACCAAGAAACTTGTTAGGAATTTATGAAAGGAGTTAACTACGATATACATATTGGATTAAATGTTTTTGTATATGAACCACAAAAGTAGGAGATATTGATTGGCGTAAAGTATGTTAGAGTTGATTTCGGAAGATCGTATTAGTTCTATAGAAGTAACATTATAAATTGTGTTCAAGTATTTGTTATATAATTCTTTGTATACGACTTCTCCGTATCTTGATTTCAATTGTCTCGTAAGATAAACTTAAATCTGTAAATACGTTTTAAGCCACCAAATGATTTTCTGGTTGGACAGTGTGTACTCAGTTTCACTGATTTTGTTCTTGGAACCTGTCCTGGTGGGGGCAGAGTTCATTGTTAGAAATTGTGCAGGCAAGCACGCTCCATAATGGATTGATGACCGTTAGTTATGATATAAGAGGTGTCCAGTTCAACCCAAGATGGAGATTATATGTTTTTGAGAAATATTCTTATAATGTATGATTGTATCTATTTGGAGATTTTATTGGTTTAGTTTTTGAAGTTGTATATACTATTGTGGGTTGATGTATTGTGGATGATAAAAGAACTGGAAGTGTATTTTGAATTATGTTTCGTTGCAGGTGATTGTGTAATCAAGGTTAATGAATGATAATTGAGGTTTATGATTGTTAAGTGTAATTATCTAGCAGCTCGGACTGGAAAACGCATAGGTTTATGATAAACAACCCAACATATGACTCCACAACTCATAACAAAAATTTGACAGCTAACTAAACACATGTTTTCTCATTATGACAAATCCGTTTCTGGATAAGTTATTTCGGGAGGAGAACTCACATTGAGGCATACACTAGGTATTGACCTCCACACATTTCGGAGTTTGCACCCCGGATTTGTTTCGCGCTTGCAAGCTAGGACATGTCCCCACACAATTCACACATAGTCTCCTTCCCATAAAAACAAATTCAAATACATGTTTTCGAATCTAAATTCCGCTTAGTAACACATTTGGAAATCCAACTCTTTTCCAAAAAGAACACAACTCTAAACCACATAATTGCTAGTTTAACTTTTGAAATCTAGCTTCGCTTATCAAATCATTTAAGAACTTAAGTAACATATAGGTGGCCTAGGGCCAGTGGCACTTGGTTTATGAGGTTCTAATAAGAAAATATTCAGGAAAACCTACACCATAGACTCTTATGAAAGTGACCAAAATCCTTGAGCTAAAACAAAGGTTTTTCTGCTTATTTGAGAAATATCTTTAAAATTAAGGATGTAACATGTTCTAAAACCAAAATACTTCTTAGGTACTGCCATATTTGGCATTATATCAAGTGAAGTAAGATTCCTAACTTGTTGTTTCGGAAATTTTGAAAACAATGTTCAAAAACGTTGTTTTTGAGTATTTAACGATACTTCCCGGAAAGGACTAAGTATTAATAGTTTAAATCTCATTAGCACACACTATATTTATGTTTGAGCTACTGCAATATATCACTTTGTTGTCTCAAAATTATGTTCCTAAATTTATCTTGAAGTCTAAAGTAATTCAGTTACAAAGTCAGTGGCTTTTTAGCGATTCTTTGAAGAAATTACATTACAAATTCTTAAACACTCGATCTATTTAAATTTCTCTTGCTAAATACCACATTCTTACTGCCATATAACAAATCATAAGTTTTGAAAATTAAATGCAAAATCTTTGTGATCTAAACCTAATTTTTAGGTGGAAACAAAATGTCCTTTAACCACATTTTGTGGCTAAATAACGTAGGAATCCTTATACAAATCTTCGGCTAGTATAGCCTCACATGCAACCTCTTAAAACCAAGTAGACCTACTGCCCATTCATGCCAAAATAATTCAAACACAATTCCACAAAAATCCAAACACAATCACATACAAGTTTCTTTACAAAACCGATCAACTAAAACACACTAGTTATTAAAAATCGTATCCTTACTCAATTTATCAAACATGCAACCACTTAAATGGATTAAAACCCTTAAATACAGTAGATACAATCCATATCTAGCTCAAAGTTTATACTCATAATTATTCTCCAAAACATCATGATAACCGAAAATTCTATGTCATCAAAGTGGAGTGAATTTGTGTACCTTAAACTCCAAAGCTTATAACTTGATTAATTCCTTCTCTCCAACCTTATTTCTTTGTCTTCTTAACATCCTCAAACATGCATTAACAATCACACAAAATTTCATAAGAAACCCCCCAAAATAAGTGGCTTAATTAACCCAAAAATTGACAAAACTTACTGTTTTTCTTAGTGAAGAAGATGACCCTGTTTCTCCTATTTTCTTAGCCTTTATACTCGAATCCAAGCTTTCCCAGTATGCTCTTAGATATGTACAACATTAATCAAGACTTGCATGTAAGAGATTTCATGGAAAAATGGAAGAAAAATGAGCAAAGGTGAAGACTTCTCTTCACCGTGAAAATGGCGAGCAAGAGGGAAGTGAGAGATCACTTCTGGGCATCTCCTTTTAGTGAGGATTTGGAGCTGAATTTTTGATGAGGGTTGAAGGTGTATGTAAGGAAGAATGTGAATGATTTATTTCGTGGCTTTATCCCCCCTAATAAGGGTGTTTTGGTCTTTTGATCCTAAGTGGTCAACAACAACAATTCTGATTTCCTTTCTTTTTTTAATCAACCTTAATTATATAATTCCTATCCTTATTAGTGGTTTTGGGACCCCACATGGTCCACCACTTCCCTTACTTGAGTTTAGACCCTCTTATATCCTCAAACTTAAAACCAAGTTTTTTGTAAAAATTCTTCCAGTACTATTCTTTAATCAGAAGTACATGAGCACTTTTGCCTCAACTATTTTCCACTCATATATCTAATAATTTTCCATATATATCTTAACAACAAATAACACATAACTAATGAATGAAGGTGCTTAGCACTCCATCACACATATTCTGATAACTAATAAATCACACACTTGTATCACATATACAAATACACAAATGCATGACTAATAAGTATATACAAATACATATATGTATCACATATACAAATACACATATTCTGTTGAAGGGTGCTGGGGTGTTCTCAAAAATTGATCTGAGATCAGGATATCACCAGATGCGGATTGTGGAGGAAGACATTCCAAAAACGGCTTTCCGCACCCGATATGGACATTATGAGTTTCTGGTCATGCCGTTCGGACTGACTAATGCGCCTGCGGCTTTTATGGATTTAATGCAACGATATTTCAAGCCGTTCTTGGATCAATTCGTGGTTATTTTTATAGATTCTATTGTTGAGAAGTGTTAGGATTGTTGAGGGAATTGGAGTGAGCTTATAAGATTTAAGTAGATTAATACCATTTGAAAAATAGTATTTGAATGAGATTGGTTGTTAATTTTATTATTGTTGTGGAGGTGATGTATGGGAAAATTATTATGGAGTTCAAACTAGCAATTCGTGATGATGAGTATTATGGGTTCGTTGGAGGCTATCTCCGGAGATTGAATTAAAGAATTGAGATATTGCATTAAAGGTAACCTTTATGTTCAGCAAAAATGTATGTTAGATGCCCGTATGTCTGTGTTGTATTTTTATCGAATATTGTTTATAGTCATGGCCATGGTTATAGATGTGCTTATATGTGTTGAGTTGTGAATTGGTATTGGATGATTATAAAAGTATGTTTTGTTCAGTTGTTGGAATTGTCCGAAAATACTATGTTTCTTGATATATGATTGAGTATAAAAATGTAAAAAGGATTTCGTATTTGTTTTAGCTGGCTTAGCTTATGAACAGAGATGAATAGTGGGCAAGGTACAGGTGGATGAAATGATTCGGATATAAGTTCAGTTAAGACCAGAAAAGGTCGTATATTGTGTTATCTCTATTATATATGGGAACTCTTGAGCACTTTGGTGTCCACCTGAGTTCCCAAAAGTACCCTTTATATTTTTATTCTTCCAAAATAACTAATGAGGGCAAAAAAGTCATAGAACTTTTAAAAAAAACTCTAATGTAACTGCCAGATTTTTTCCCCTAAAAAAAACTACCATATTTTTTTAGTGAAAGTAACTTCCAGATTTTTTAAAACAAAAGAAACATGTACAATATCACCTCAATGTTCGCGCACGCATCGCGTGCAAAAAATACTAGTATTATATTATGTTAAGTTTCCGCCTGTACTTGCCAGCGATTTGTGCTAAGTAATTGGGCTATGCCAGCGATACGTTTTAAAGGTTGAATTCTTTTCCGAACAATTACCAAGTTTGTTTCTGATATGAAAAACGTTTGCAAACTAAAACCGTTTTGACGGGCTGAAGTGAAGTTACTGAGCTTTCCGCTCATTTTAGTTTTGTTTTTATTTTGTATTTTCATTTGTAATTTGCAGGTTCGTGTTGGAAGTTCGAAGTGGATCTTAAGCAAGAGTTTTGTTATCAAGTTATAATTTTTAATGATTCAGAAGTTGTATTTAGAGTATGAAATTGATAATACTTAAGTGCTTATTTAAGAATAAAGTCTTCTATTGTTTTGGAGAATCGAGTATTGTAATCTGTAATCTGATATTTGGCTTTGAGGTTATTATGTTGTGGGCCCTGACCCACAGGTCCAGGATCGTTTTATAGGTGTTTGTTTCCGCTGCGAATAAATGTAATTCGAGGTTTATTTAATGTTAAATGAGGTTTATGAATGATAATTGGGATTTGTGTATCTTAAGTATGTTTAGCTAGCAGCTCGAAAGTGCGGGCTGTTACACATGATACTTCCATTTTTATCTTAGGATTAGGTAAGGTGATCAACAACTTAACAATCCAAGAATAAATCCATTATTAGTTCCATAACCATTATTTATTTGTTGATCTAAGTCAACAATCAACCAACCTTTCATACGTGAATAACCAACTTACCAAATAAGGCCTCGGTCCTCATAAAGTAAATAAAATAATCCAAAGGAAACAACATGATCCAATTCATGATCCAATAACAACATAATTACTAATCCCTCATGTGAATTAATGAAATAAAGTTCCCAATCCCATATGCTTGCATCAACCATCAATACAAACATAGTATAACCAACATAAGCAACATGCTTCACACAACGGCATAAAACATGCAATTCCACTTGAATATAAATCACATAAGAACCATAAATAGTTCCCTATACATGATACTACATCAATCATAATCTTAGGGCATGATACTAGTCTACTAACACATAGGTATGTACGTACCTTGTGTAGACAATATGCGAGGCCACTTTAACAACCTTAGAAGTTGCCTAAAGAGAATTTTCCGCCTACCAAATATCAATACAACCACTAATCAATACTCAAATAATATTCCAGCAACTTTAAAATATCTTAAACCCTCTTTAAAAGTGTTTAAAATCTTTTTTAATCATTAAAACTTCAATTATTAATGTCTCCTAGTATAGTACTACCATACTAGTCATTTAAAACTCTCAAAAACCCATACTTTGACAATTAAAACTCCATCATAAGCATACTAATAAAAATTCCAGCAACTTATAATGTGTTTAAAACCTTTTAAAACATGGTTAAACATAATCATACACATAAGAGTGTTTAATTTTCATATACTATAATATAATACTACAATTTCTAACTCATAAAACCCAAAAAATCCATGCTTTGATACTTAAAACCCTAGTTTAAATATAATTAATAAATCTGAAATTTAATTACTCTATTATACAAATTACATAATCTAAAATTTATATTTAAATCATCAAACTATAAACTTTAATCATGAAATCATTAAATCAATCCTTAAAAAAAACATAAACTTAACATTAAATAAAATAGAGGAGGAAGAGAAATAAACCAAAGAGAGGAAGGAGGGGAAGAACAGCCGAGAGAGAGAGAGAGACGGCTGGGCTGCCGGCGGTCCGGCGGTGGTGGCAGCCGTCGTGACTGGCCGAGAGAAGAGAAGAAAAAGAGAGAGAGAACCGTTGGGGAGGAGAGAGGAGAGAAAATTTAGGGTGAGTGTTTAATGTGTGGAAATTTTGGGTTTTGTTGGGTTTATATAGGTAATCCCTTGTGGGCTTAGGGAAATGTATTTGGGCTTTTAATGATTGGGTACTTGAGTTGAGTTGGGTTCCTCTAACCCATTTTAAAATCCTTTACACTACAACTCAAAGATGTTTAAACTATTAAATAATTTTCGAAGTATGACTAAATAAAATATTTGATTACTTGAAATCATTAAATAATCCTTTTGACTTTCAAATAGTCAACATTCAAAGAAATAAATTATTTAAATACTAAAATATATATAGATATACATTGATATATATTTAGAAAATTCATAAAATTATGGGGGATTACAAATATGTATTTTCGATTTGTAATCTAAGTACTCAAAATATATTGTAATAACTATTTTATTATAACTTATTTTCGTATTATGCTTGGATACTAAGGGATTTGCTAACTATCCCTAGCAGGAGAAGTGCAGAAATCTGCCCTAACAGTCTCTCTAATTAGCAGCTTACCTTCGTAATTAGCAGTATTAAGTCTTAATTAAGCTGCTATTTGGAGCGGGCTGCTACAGTCATGACCAAAATATCTTTAGTAATTACCTAAACCCTGCAGTAACTTGCACAAAAAACCAGTGACATTCCACTACAATGGAGGTCTCGAAGATGCTGCAAATTTTTTTCATCTAATTGCTAAACTAAAGTATGATCTACTCAGCAAATGTAACCCAATAAAAGTGTGAAGTGATTTATTGCAATTATCTCACACACACCTTAATTTTATTTGTGGTCATGTCCAAAATATATTTAGTAATTACCAAAATATCTTTATGTTTGGTCATGTCCAAAATATCTTTAGTAATTACCAAAATACTGCAGTACCTTAGACTAAAAACCAGTTCAACCTCCCATGGAGGTCTCGAAAAATCTGAATTTTTTTTGCATCTAGTAGCTAAACTAAAGTACGAACTACTCAAATGTAACCACAAATTGTCGCATAAAAGTGTGAAGTGCATTGATCTAGAGCAATTTAATCACCAACACCGTCATTTTATTTTCCCTAAAACCCTAGGTTTTTTTTTTTGGGAAAATTTTTATAAATTGCAAGTTTAATCTTACTCAAACGTACAAATGAAGATAGAAAATCATTAATTCGTTACTATATGCGAAATATTCAAGTAAACTTACATCCATTTCATCTACGGGTGAAGAGTTTAGATCGATTTCCATGGAGGTGAAGTTCAACAATGGAGGCGAAGGTTTGGAACGAAATGGAGGGAGAAGATGAAATATAGGGTCGAAATTGAGGGAGAAGATGAAAGAATGGGTCGAATTTGGGAGAAATTCGGTTGAGAATCGTGGAAGAGGAAGTGTTCTTGAGTTTTTTGGTGAAAAACACCAAGAAAATGAAGAACAAGGAGAGAGAAAATGGGTAAAAAAAAATTTGGCTCCAAAATTTTTTTCCCAACTTGAATTACTGTTTGGCTAGTGAAAAAAAAATTCGGATTTTTTCAATTTTTTTTTTAATAATTTTTTCGATTTTCATAAATTATTGGATTTTTTAACTGGAATAATACAAACTTTGGCCCGTTCTCTCGCAATAATACAAACTTTTGATTATTTTTTAATAATACAAACTTTAGGCCAAAATTCCTCCAGTAAGTCGAAACCGGTTGGTAACTTGTTTTAGGAGGTAAATAAGCTGGCGTGGCACTCATTAAGACACGTGTCATTATTTTATTGGCTGATTTTTAAATTTTTGATTCAAATATCAAAAAACATTAAAAACATTTTCTTTTTTTCTTTCTTCTCTCCTGCTCCCCCTTCCCAGCACCCCTAGACCTGCCCAGCACCGTTTCTCTCTCTTCATGCTCCCCGAAAACCCCACCCCCTCCCCCCACCCTCACCCCCAACCCTACCCCCACGGATGAAACCACGGCCCTCACCACCCCCACCCCAAACACCTTAGACCCCCCCGACCCACCGTTTCTCTCTCTTCATCCTCCCCCCCCTAGCCAAACCAATCGAAACTCCACCCCACCCCTCCCCCCACCCTCACCCCCCACCCCCCATAGATGAAACCACCCTCACCACCCCCTCCCTAATCACAAAAGACCCTTCCCCGACCACGAAACGTCCCCACCCGAACTTAACTCCTCCACCCCCACCCCGAAACCACTTCCCCCCTCGGCCCCCCCGCCCGGCCCCTTCCCGATCTACGAATCGAAAGCTTGATTCTCGTAACAATGGTGGGTTGAGCTACGTGGAAGGAGGAGAAGGGAGAGGGAGAAGTGTTGGTGGAGACGAAGGAGGACGTCGGCTATTTTCGCTTGCCGCCGACTCTCGTCCTCTTTTCCTCCTTGTTTATTCTCTCTCCTCGCCGCTTTGTCGGCCACTCCTTGTTTGGTGGTTACCGGTGTAGATGTGGGGAGCTTTGGCGGCGGAAAAATGAGTTGTGTTTAGGTGAGGGACATTTCGTGGCCGGGAGGGGGTTTCGTGATGGGGGAGGGGTGGTGAGGGTGGACTAGTGGTTTCGTCCGTGGGGGGGGGGGAGGGGGAGGGGTGGACTCGGTTGTCGTGGTGGGAGAGGGGATGGACTGGTGGTTTCGTCCGTGGGGGGGAGGGGGAGGGGTGGACTGGTGGTTTCGTGGTGGGAGATGGGGTGGACTGGTGGTTTCGTCCGTGGGGGGGAGAGGGAGGGGGGAGGGTGGGGTTTCGGTTGGTAGGGGGAGGGGAGGAGAGAGAAGGAGATTTTGGGGTCTTTTAAAATTCTTTTTACCTGTTTTACAGGTTAAAGGTCACTTTGACCTACTCTAGGAATTTTGGCCTAAAGTTTGTATTATTAAAAAATAATCAAAAGTTTGTATTATTGCGAGAGAACGGGCCAAAGTTTGTATTATTCCAGTTAAAAAATCCTAAATTATTTTCATAAATTTTGGTAAACAAACAAAATCAAAAGAAATTAGTTTTGGCAATTAAAAGAAAAGAAATGAGGGGTCCACAAGCAAGAATGTGTGGCTCGCATTCATTTGCTTCCTTGGTCTTTTTTGGAAAAGACCATGTTAAAATCATCCGATAGTGATAGGTTTCCCCAAGCTCCAACACGTTTTCGAACCTTTTCCACTAGTGGCATAAATTTATGTGGATTCTTCTCTATACATTAGTTATATGGCAACAAGGGACTTTCCTTTATGCTAATTCCGCTTTGCTCACCGAAGTCAAGGCCTGTACCCTAGCTTTGCAATGGGCGAAAAACAAAGGCTTGGCTCATATTTGCCTTCACACAGACTCTTTGCTACTTGTGCAATTATTGCAATCCAATGCGACAAAGGACATCACAGTCCACTGGACGATTTCCCACATCCGCACACTAGCTACAAGTTTTTGTTGTTGTCGTATAATAAAGGTCAATCGGCTCCAGGTGGACTTCGCACATAATCTTGCGAGATGGTGTCGGGAGAATGGCAGGCCGTTAATTTAAGTTTATTTATTTTATTGATTGTTTGTACGTTTTCTCGATGTCAAAAAAAAAAATACATTAGTTATATGATGTGAGTATATTGTTTGGAGGAGAGTGAGTCTTGCTGCTCATCACCCTCTTGCATGTCTCCTCTTGCTCTTACTTCCAGTACGCCAACCAACAGTTGGTGGTGGTGACTATCCGCTGCTGTTGTAGCTAACTTGACTATGTGGCTTCTCTTACAAAAAAAAGTAACTTTTATTTATTATTTTTAGATTTAATATTAATCCCTAATTCAAGTTTTTTTCCCAAAAAAGTGGTTACTGCAAATTCTTGCATGATCCTTCCTCATCTATACTTTTTGTTTTGTAATTCAACAAAAGAGCACACTACAGTTTGATAGCATTATCTAACGACTTTGCAATAGTTATGGCAGAATTTAATTTGAATTTGAATAGATTTTTTCTTTCTTTTAGTGAGCAATATTTATATAAGAAACCAAATTAGTACCTATCAAATAGATTGATACTCATATCTCTTTTAATTGATACCATAAAAGTCATAGAACGGAACTGACATGATATCCATTAGAAAGCGTTTTTGGTACCAAATTTATTTTTTTAATTTTATTTTTAGGCTGCAATAGTGTTGATCTACTTTGCAAGCTTAAAACGTTGGAGATAGACAACCACATCAACAAACAAAATACATAAAATGATCAAAGGTTAAAAGAACCAGAGATGAAGTGGCTGGTTTTTAAAATGATCTTGTCCTAAATCATGATCTCTCTTCTTGTTCAGAAACACAACTCTCAATTTTCTAGAACAGAATACTATCGAAACATTAGCAAATGCCTTTATTGCTGTTTATTCAGCTGTGCTAAGCACTGCTGCTGAGAGCTCCTGCTTGAGTCAGCAGAGGTACGAGCTTCCCTCCATTGTGCATGGCCATAGTTGCTGTGAATCAAAAAATTAACATATCAGCATAGATTACGTCTATTAGTAAAAATATTTGACATATAACATAAGTTAGATGCAAGTTAGAATGTACCATCACATCCACCAATGTGCTGCCCGCCAATGAACACATTTGGCACAGTCCTTTGTCCAGTCCACTCTGCAAGTGCTGCTTGTATGACACTTCCGTCACCTTCACCACACAGCATGTCATAAATTCATAAGCCTAAAACTCATTGTGCATTATACTCCATCCCCATCCCCTAAATAAAAGATAAGGATATACAACCATTATATGAAACTGCTGGAAATCAACGTGGCACTGGTGGAGTAGGTGGTAATTTCATAACATATGCAAGAAGGGGTAAAAAGGGTATTGGGACACATCAGGACAAAGGAGAGAATGGGCAGCTGTAATGGGGCGATCCTCTGATTATTCTCCTGCACCCAGCAGTACACTTTGGAGCGTGGGACAAGAATTCCTCTAGAAGCTACAGTAGGGTTATGAATTCTATGTTGTAGGAAGGTAGTATAAATAGGAGAGGAGAAATAAGTTTAGGCATACAAAAATTTTGAGCATTTTTTTTTCTGTTTGGAGAGCCACTCACCTCTCGAAAGTGAGCAACTTGCATTAGACTAGGGGATTTCATTCTCCAAAGCTAATATATTTATCTGAGTTTTGCCTAGAATCATCTTGTTAATCTGATTTCCAGCAACTTGGTATCAGAGCAGGACCATTCTGGGAAGTGTGCGTTGAGAAATATCAAAAAAAAAAAAAAAAAAAAGAGAGAGAGAGAGAAAAGAAGGGAGCAGTTGGAGCATCAGCAAAGAATAGAGCAGTTGGAGCAAGACTTCGCTGGGCTTCAAACCTCCTTGACCGAGGTCATCACTAACCAACAGACGTTGGGGGAGAAGATGACGGCGGAAATGGGGGAGCTGGGCTTCAGACTGGAAGGAAGGATAGACCGGAACAGGGAGACTCAAGATGGGATCATTAACCAGCTTCGGAATGAACACCGGCGGTTCATGGAGGAAATGAGGGCCACCCTTCATGCTCTCCAAAACAGAGAGCTCGACTCCTCCGCAACTTACAGTGTGCAGCAACCTCAACCACAGCCTCAACCACAACCACAACCCCACCCACCACCACCACCACCACCACCACCCCCACCTTTCAACCAGGACGGAACACCAATTTCGCAACCCACCAACCCCACAGCGGTCCTGGGGAACTGGAACTTCAAAAAACTGGACCTACCTCTGTTCGACGGCGACAACCCGGATGGTTGGATATTGCGGGCAGAGCGCTACTTCAAGTTTCACCGCTTGGAGGAGTCGGAAAAAGTGGAAGCTGCGGTGGTCGCCCTCGAAGGGGACGCACTCTTATGGTTTCAATGGGAAAATGGAAGGAGAGAAATCCAACGTTGGGAGGAGCTCAAGGGGCTTGTGCTCCGTCAATTTCGGTCAACGGTGGCCGGCACTTTGCAAGAACAATGGCTAGCCCACAAGCAGCTCACCGGTGGTGTCACGGAATACCGGCGAAAATTCATCGAACTGCTGGCACCCTTGGGTGGAATATCGGAGGAAATTGCAAAGGGGCAGTTTATCTTGGGCCTCAATGAAGACATTAGGGCAGAATTTCGGATGTTGGGCCCTAGGTTTTTGGACATGGCAATGGATTTGGCTATCAAGGCAGAGGATAAGGTGAAGTGGGCTAAGACCCTGAACCCAGGGCCCAGCCTTGGGCGGACCTATTCCCAAACCCCCAAACAATACCCATCCTCCTCTAATACCTATTCTAAAACCGGATCTAACTGGTCCATAGCCCAACAGCCCAAAAACCCTGAAATCTCAATTCCCACCTACTAAAATAAACCCACCCAAAATAGCTCTTTCACTCGACCCACTTGAGAGATAAGGAGGTTGACTGACCAGGAAATGCAACAGAAGAGAGAGAAAGGGCTTTGCTTCTGCTGCGACGACAAATGGCACGCGGGACACCGTATCCGGCGACGAGAACTCAGCGTCCTGATGAGTGCCGACGAGGCTAGCGCCGAGGAAGGGGAGTTCGCTCAGATGGAGGAGGAAGAGCTCACCGGTGAGACAGGGGTTGCGGTGGAGCAACCGGAGATTTCTTTAAACTCAGTGCTGGGTCTTAGTAACCCGAAGACCATGAAGTTGAGAGGGCAGGTCCAAGGCCATGATGTGGTGGTCATGATCGACCCCGGAGCCACACATAATTTCGTATCCACAGCCCTGGTGAAAAAACTCCGGTTACCCATATCTCCCACTCAAGGTTTTGGGGTCACCTTAGGTACCGTAGCTACGGTGCGTGGAAACGGTGAGTGCAAGGCTCTCTTACTACACATACAAGGGGTGGATATTTTGGAGGATTTCCTACCTTTGGAATTGGGAAATTCAGACTTAATTCTGGGAATTCAGTGGCTAGAAAAGCTAGGCACCATGACAAATAACTGGAAAACCCAGACTCTTCGGTTTTGCATAGGCCACAACACCATCACATTAAAGGGTGATCCCTCCCATGGAAGGTCCTTGATTTCCTTGAAGGCTATGATGCGTACGTTGAGGAAAACTGGAGGGGGAATTCTGTTAGAGATGAGCAGTTTGGAGGAAAGAGGAGAGCTCCACCCCTGCCACAAAAAGAACCCACCCACCCCGCCATTCTTACAACCTGTCCTCAGCCAACACCACGTTTTCTCAACCCCAAACACACTCCCTCCTCTTCGTGGCCATGAACATGGAATTGTGCTCTAAGGATGGCAGCGATCCCATCAGCGTGAGGCCGTACCGATACCCCCAAATCTAGAAAGATGAGATTGAGAGGCTGATTCAAGATATGCTTCGGGCAGGGCTGATTCGCCCCTCTTCAAGCCCCTTCTCAAGCCCGGTACTTTTGGTGAAGAAGAAGGACGGAAGTTGGCGCTTCTGTGTAGATTATAAGGCGCTGAACAAATCCACTGTTCCCGATAAGTACCCAATTCCCCGAATTGATGAGTTGTTGGATGAATTGAAAGGGGATACCATCTTCTCAAAAATTGATCTCAAATCGGGATATCATCATATTCGGATGAAAGAAGGGGATGAGCATAAGACCACTTTCAGAACGCATCAAGGTCACTACGAGTTCAGGGTCATGCCTTTCGGCTTGACCAATGCTCCTGCCACCTTTCAGTCATTAATGAATGAGGTATTTCAACCCTTCCTCCGCAAGTTCATTCTTGTTTTCTTCCACGATATCCTAATTTACAGCTCATCAGCCGAACTCCACATAAAGCATTTAGACTTAGCCTTGAGCCAACTAGCCTACTATTCTTTGTTTGCCAACCCAGAAAAATGTGAATTCGGGAAAAATGAGGTTTCATACCTTGGCCATATTATTTCATCATCTGGGGTCTCGGTGGACCAAGACAAGATTAGAGCTATGGTTGAATGGCCAATTCCTAAAACCATCAAGGGCTTACGGGGGTTTTTGGGCCTCACGGGATACTACATAAAATTTGTAGCAGGATACGCTAAGATTGCTAACCCCCTCACTCACCTCCTCAAAAAAGATAACTTCTCTTGGACCTCGGAAGCCACCCACTCCTTTAACTCCCTCAAACAAGCCATGACCACCGTACCCACCCTCGCCCTTCCCGATTTCTCCAAGCACTTTACCGTGGAAACTGACGCCTCTAGCTTTGGTCTAGGGGTTGTCCTCTCACAAGAAGGCCATCCCATCGCCTTTTTTAGCCAAACCTTGGGGCCAGGAGCTCAGATGAGGTCTATTTACGAGAAAGAGCTTATGGCTATAGTGCTTGCTGTTTTGAAGTGGAGGCATTACTTGTTAGGGAGAAAATTCACAATCAAGACGGATCAACAAAGTCTTAAGTTCCTCATGGAACAACAGGAAATTGGTCCGGAATACCAGAGGTGGGTGAGCAAACTCCTTGGCTACACTTTTGATATTAGTTACAGGGGTAACTAATATAGTTGCTGATGCCTTATCAAGGCAATCTGAGGGTGATGTACACTTGAGCAATCTGAGTTCTACTTGTGTTTTTTCATGGGAAAAATGGGCACCCATGGTCAAGCAAGACCCTTACATCATCCAGCTTACCAAGAAAGTAGTGGCAGGGGAAGACTCGCCCAAAGGCATTCAATTAGAGGATGGTCAGCTCCTATACAAGGGTAGATTGGTGCTGCCACCAAAATTTCCCCTCATCCGAGACATTTTGAAGGAGTTTCATGATAGTCCTCAAGGGGGGCACTCGGGTGATCTCAAGACTTACAAGAGGATAGCAGCCCAATGGTATTGGCCGGGTATGAGGCAAGAAATCACCAAGTATGTGCAGTCTTGCCACACTTGTCAGCAAAACAAGCAATCCTCCCTGTCTCTAGGAGGCTTGTTACAGCCCTTACCCATTCCCCAGCAGGTTTGGGAGGAGTTTAGTATGG
Source organism: Beta corolliflora (assembly GCA_947648045.1). Classification (NCBI taxonomy): domain Eukaryota; kingdom Viridiplantae; phylum Streptophyta; class Magnoliopsida; order Caryophyllales; family Amaranthaceae; genus Beta; species Beta corolliflora. Next base: position 804,480 of record CANSZD010002088.1, read on the forward strand.
ATTTTATTGAGGGGCTTCCCCTATCAGAGGGCCGTGATACCATCTTAGTTGTGGTGGATAGACTTACGAAGTATGCACACTTTGTAAGTTTGAAACATCCATTTACGGCACAAAGCGTGGCTGAGATCTTCACCAAGGAGATAACAAGGCTGCATGGCACTCCCACCACTATTGTCTTGGATAGAGACAAGGTTTTCCTAAGCCTATTATGGAAGGAACTTATCAAACTTCAGGGGACCTCCCTCCACCATACAACAGCTTACCATCCACAATCTGACGGCCAGAGTGAAGTGGTGAACAAGTGTGTGGAAAGTTATCTACGGTGTTTCATCATGGGGAAACCCAAGTCTTGGTGCAAATGGCTATATTGGGCTGAATACTGGTACAACACCAGTTGGCATTCAGCCACACTTTGCACCCCCTTCCTAGCCCTCTATGGAAGGGAACCTCCATACCTTACTAGGTACACAAGGGGGCAAACTGTTGTGTACTCCCTCGAAGAACAACTCCTTGAGAGAGATGCGGTGCTGGATGATTTGAAGTTTAATTTGCTAAGGGCTCAGCAGTATATGAAAAGCTATGAAGATGGTAAACGCAGAGAAGTTTCCTTTGAGGTAGGAGACGCAGCTTACCTCAAACTCCAACCGTATCGCCAGAAATCTCTCTCTAAGGCCACTAATGACAAACTAGCACCCCGGTTTTATGGTCCATTTGTGGTTATGAAGAAGATTGGTCCTGTAGAATATCAATTGCAGCTGCCAGTAGAGGCTAAGATTCACTCGGTATTTCATGTGTCACAGCTCAAACACTCCATTGGGCCTGTACCAGCACACCCCACCATTCCCCCGCAACTTACAGCAGACTTAGTTATGGAAACTACACCAGAAGAGGTCCTAGATGGCAAGCCCAGCCAGCCTGGTGCCACCAACCCAACTGAGGTGTTGATCAAGTGGAAGGACCTTCCCCCTTTTGAGGCCACTTGGGAGGACTTTTCTCTGTTGACAGCGAGGTTCCCCTCCCTCCACCTTGAGGACAAGGTGGCTCTTTGGGCCCGGGGTAATGCTGGAAATCAACGTGGCACTGGTGGAATAGGTGGTAATTTCATAACATATGCAAGAAGGGGTAAAAAAGGTATTGGGACACACCAGGACAAAGGAGAGAATGGGCAGCTGTAATGGGGCGATCCTCTGATTATTCTCCTGCACCCAGCAGTACACTTTGGAGCGTGGGACAAGAATTCCTCTAGAAGCTACAGTAGGGTTATGAATTCTATGTTGTAGGAAGGTAGTATAAATAGGAGAGAAGAAATAAGTTTAGGCATAGAAGAATTTTGAGCATTTTTATTTCTGTTTGGAGAGCCACTCACCTCTCGAAAGTGAGCAACTTGTATTAGACTAGGGGATTTCATTCTCCAAAGCTAATATATTTATCTGAATTTTGCCTAGAATCATCTTGTTAATCTGATTTCCAGCAGAAACTCGAGCTATTCATTCCATTTTGTTGGAAAACAGATACGATGCAAAGAAAGTCTAACATTAATCAACTTGACATAATATTCCTCTTCAGCAGTTTACAACTAACTCATGACAGACTTGAAATATGAGCCGGTAAATAAAACTTGTTTGCAAACTTCCAAGAGGCATTTTCGTATCCATCGGAGTTGTATAGTACAAAGGTATCGGAAGTTAAAGCATACAAAATAACGGGATCTTATCTGAATAGTCCACTCTCTTACTTCTACATATTTATACCAGCTAGGTAGACAAAATGCGTATAGTGCAGAGCCTTAAAACCTTTCACTCCTTTGATGATAGTGCCAAACCTATGCCTCCCAGAACTAGAGATGCTTAACATTTCAATGGACATAGCTACGATTCATGCTTAACAAAACTTTGATAAGCTTAAAAATGAGCTCAATAAAAACTTAATTTAGTTGGGAAACTTTTTAGAATATTGGTTACATAAAGGATCGATTAAGAGCTAATGGTGTCATGAAGTCTTGATTAAACAAAACTGCCTTAGATAGTTCGATGGCTGCCTAAGGGGGATGAGAGGCACTTTAAGGGTAATGTCTAGAATCTAATCCTGTCTTTATGCATTTTGAATCTAAAATGCTCCAAGAAGTAAACTCTAACTCTGCAACATCATTGATCAAAGTAGGGCATTTGGAACTAGATTTACAGCAATGTCCTCCTTCCTCATTATGTGGCCTAGAGACTGCATAATAGCGCTTGAGAGGAGCAAATGGAGGCAAATGATCTATGTAGACGACTACCGAGATAAAATCTTAACTCATGCAGCTGACCACAACCTATTTGGATTAAGGCTTCGGCATTGTTATGGTTGTTGTTTTTTGTCGGAGAACTCTGTAATAAAGAGTAATTCTAAGCAATTAACGGAAAGAAGATCCCGTTCAGAAAAAGAAAAAATTTGGCAAGAGACAAATATAATAATATGAAAAAGAGAGAGAAAGAGAGATATTGACAAAATCTTAGTAGGTTATAGCAATCCCACGCAATGATTTGAGTGGTCTGGCAGTACTCCCAAAAGGCAAAAAAATCACACAATCAAAGTGAAATCTCTCTCTACTCCCTCACCCCCATATTTAATTAAAAGATACCGATGGTCAAAGTAGTGTGTTAAACAATTGTATTCAGTCAATATAATACATCTACTAGGATATGAAGAAGCACTTCTGAAACTGGAGAGCATGTACACTATTCCAATCTTGATCCTGAAAGGGAAATTACCAGTTATCTCCGAGATATACTGCAAATCAAGTGGAATGTTCGTAAATAGAATGTTAATAATATCTAGTCATCGAGTTCATACATTTTACTTACGAAAATGCTACTTGATCGGCAAATTTGCCAATCTCAGTGATGTACCAGACAGCCCTCATCCTGAATGACTATAATTTCACAACCAAGGGTCTGAGTTACCATTAAGACCCATAAAAATCCGATTTCTCCATATTTTCTGTTCGTCTACTTTCCCTCGTAAAATCTTCAAGAAAAATTGGACATAATTTATCTTAGGGTTGTTAGCTGATGCTTCAGGTGCTTTTTTAAAACAACAAAATATGAAATAAATGGCATATCAAATACAGAAACATATAAAAGCGGTTCCTAAAACTGGGCATAGATCATGAGAGAAGTAAACAAACTAACTTTCAGTGTCCAATTCAATGGCGTTGAAAGACACGCCTAAGCCAGATAACAGCTTCTTCACATCCACACAAAATGGACAGTACGACTTGCTGCAAGAAATTACAATCCACCCGAAAATTAATTAACACTCAGAAACTACGAGAGGAAAAAACAGATTTAAGAAGAATAAAATAACCTGAACACAACGACAGAATTTGATGAGACGATCTGCTTGGCTTTCTCCATAGCCATTTTATCCAACCTTCCGATTACACTTTTTCTTTTTGGTAAATTCTATTGCGAATAATGAATATGCGATGATTTGGTACTACTAAAAGTACTATTTCATATTCCCCTCAAAAAAAGAAAAAGTACTATCTCATATCGTGCTACATAAAGGAGTACGCCGTAGGCCCACGACTATTTTATGAGTACCGTACAAGAAATTTACAAAATCTCATACTTCCGCTACGTTAAGAGTGTGTTTTTTTCACCTTAATAAATTAAGTTTCAGGTCTATTCAATTCAGTTCAGTTCAGTTCAGTTCAGATAAGTTTCAATCAGGTTCAATCAGGTCAATAAGTTCCAATCAGGTCCAACAAGGTCCAACAAGGTCCAATAAGTTACAATCAGATGCAATAAGTTACAATCAGATGCAATAAGTTACAATCAGGTTCCATCAGGTCTAATCAGGTCCAATAAGTTCCAATAAGGTTCAAATAGTCAATGATCAATAAATTTAAATTAAAATTTAAATTTAAGTACCACTATGATTATTATATAGTATTATATTTGTAATATTATCTATTACTTTATTATTCATATTATTAAAATTTTTAATTAAAGTACCACTATGATCATATAGTATTATATTTGCATTATTATTTATTATTTTATTATTCATATTACTATTAGTTGATTATGTTATTATTAAAATATATTATAATCATGGTCAAATAAGGTTAACAATAACAATCATCATAATTATAATATTTTGCAATTCGTCTTTAAATAATTAGAGATAACATGTTTTCGTTACTCATAACAATGAAAGATATAAATGTTATTAATAGATTTCCTACTAGTGCTTCATGAAATCAAAGTAAGACTATTAGATATATTAGTGTTGAAAGTTGTGTATACGCAAGCCTATAAATAGTATTTTTTTGTTAAAATATTAATTATAAGAGATTAAAAAAACTAATATGAACCCGGTGCACACTAACTTAGTGTGCACCTTATCCATCTCACGTGAGTTTTAATGATTACAAATTTCGTTTTTGCCGCGTTCAGTCTTCCGCTCTTTTCTCTCTCCTGATAACTTCTCTCTCCTCTGATAACTTCACTCTCCTGATAGTGTATTTTTGAAATAATATAGTATATTTTGAAATAATATAGTGTATTTTAAAATGATATAGTGTATTTTAAAATGATAGTGTTTTGCTGAGTTTTTTGGCATGATAGTGTTGCATGTTATAGTGTTTATTGACATGATATAGTGTCCAATCAGGTCCAATCAGGTCTAATAAGTACCAATCAGATCAATAAATTTCAATTAGGTCCACTAAGTTTCAATCAGGTTCAATCAGGTCCAATAAATTGAATTAGGTCCAATAAGTTCAGTTCAATTCAGGGTTATTCAGGTGAAGAGAACGCACCTAAATAACCCTGAACTGAACTTATCTGAACTAAACTGAACTGAACTTATTAGACCGGATTGGGTCTGATTCAACTTATTGGACCTGATTGGAACTTATTAGACCTGATTGGACCTGATTGAAACTTATTAGACCTGATTGGACATGATTAAAATTTATTAGACCTTATTGGACCTGATTGAAACTTATTAGACCATATTGGACCTGATTGGAACTTATTTGACCTTATTTGACAAAAAATCTGCTGAGTAATAACATAAATATTACCCCTAACATAATTATTATCCCTCAAAATTTATTATGACATAATAATTATTAAATTTTATCCTTCGTAAAAATAGTAATTATTAATTCTCTCTTATAATTAACATTTTAACAAAAAAAATACTATTTTAACAAGCATTTAGGGTGTGTTCTCTTCACCTTAATAAATTAAGTTTCAGGTTTAATCAGTTCAGTTCAGTTCAGTTTAGATAAGTTTCAATCAGGTCCAATCAGGTCAATAAGTTCCAATCAGGTCCAATAAGGTCCCATAAGTTACAATCAGGTGCAATAAGTTCTAATCAGGTCCAATCAGGTCGAATCAGGTCCAATAAATTCCAATAAGGTCCAAATAGTCAATGATCAATAAATTTAAATAAAAAATTTAATTAAAGTACCACTATGATTATTATATAGTATTATATTTGTAATATTGTCTATTATTTTATTATTCATATTACTATTAGCTGATTATGTTATTATTAAATTTTTTAATTAAAGTACCACTATGATCATATAGTATTATATTTGCATTATTATCTATTATTTTATTATTCATATTACTATTAGCAGATTATGTTGTTATTCAAAAATATTATAATCATGGTCAATTAAGGTTAACAATAATAATCATCATAATTATAATATTTCACAATTCGTCTTTAAATAATTAGAGATAATATTTTTTCATTACTAATAACAATGAAAGATATAAATGTTATTAATTGATTTCCTACTAGTGCTTTATGAAATCAAAGCAAGACTATTAGATTTATTAGTGGTGAAAGTTGTGTAAAGGCAAGCATATAAATAGTATTTTTTTTTGTTAAAATGTTAATTATAAGAATTAATTAATAATTACTATTTTTTCGAAGGATAAATTTTAATAACTATTATGTCATAATAAATTTTGAGGGATAGTATTTATGTTAGGGGTAATATTTATATTATTACTCATCAAATTTTTATGTCAAATAAGGTCAAATAAGTTCGAATCAGGTCCAATGTCTAATAAGTTTCAATCAAGTCCAATCAGGTCTAATAAGTTCCAATCAGGTCAATAAGTTTCAATCAGGTCCAATAAGTTCCAATCAGGTTCAATTAGGTCCAATAAGTTGAATCAGGTCCAATGAGTTCAGTTCAGTTCAGTTCATTTTAGATCAGTTCAGTTCAGTTCAGGGTTATTCAGGTGAAGAGAACGCATCCTTACTTCACCTTATTTTTACTAATTTCAGATGAGATTTGATCAGATTAGACTAGACCAGACCAAACCAAACCAGACCAGAAAAAATAAGTTCAAATCAGTTCAATCATAATTATATTAAAAACTTATTATTATTGTTATTGTTGTTGTTGTTATCATTGTTATTGGTATCATGATTATTAGTATTACTAATGCTATTATGATTATTATTATTATTATTATTATTATTGATGTTGTTGTTGTTGTTGTCGTCGTCGTCGTCGTTGTCGTTGTTGTTGTTATTAATATTATAACAATTATTATTAATATTACTTTATACGATCACTATTACTATTAATACTACTATTTACTAGTACATTTGTTCAAAAGGATTATTATTAGAGTTTTTTGCGGGGATATACCAGGGTAATAGGGCATTTTGTGGGGATATACCTCACTAAATTTTTTTTGTGAGGATATACCAACCTAAATTTAAGTTTTGTTAAAAAGTACAAAAAACACTATTTTCGGCGAGAAAGTCAAATTTCCGGCCTTTGACTTGGTAGGAACTCGCGAGTGAGCCACAAATGTGGTGTTTTACCCCCTCAACCACACGCATACTATTGAAATGTTTTTTTAACAATTTTTTTAAGAATTCCCTCCCTTAATAACCAACCCCCTCCCTTAACATTTCCCTCTCCTTAAACCTTGAAAAAGAACGCTCTTCAATTCAGCAAGAAAGGGCAGCCCAAAATCATCAATTGCAAAGTATGATGTCTTATTTTAGCATTAATCTCAATTCAATTTACTTCTTGTGTTCTTCAATTGTACTGTGTGGTTTGAATTTGTGCTATAAAGTATAAATTAGGGTTAAGTTACCAAGTCAAAGGCCGAAAATTTGACTTTCTCGCCGGAAATAGTGTTTTTGGTACCTTTTAACAAAACTTAAATTTAGGTTGGTATATCCTCACAAAAAAAATTTAGTGAGGTATATCCCCACAAAATGCCCTATTACCCTGGTATATCCCCGCAAAAAACTCTTATTATTATTATTGTTGTTGTACTTATTAATTATTAATATTGGTAATTATTATTAATGTCGTTGTTATTATTATAAACGTCATTGTTATCACTATTTCAAGCTATTTGTATTCAAGAAGAATAATGTTCTTTTGGCATCTGTACGTGTTTTTTTCTATATTTGTTCTAATTAACAATTTTGATATGCGATGTTCTTTTTTATGTTGTACATGTAAACAACATGACAATAGTATATGATGTTTATTTTTGGCAGTATAATATAAAATACTTCCTCCGTAACAAAAATAGATGTTACTGTAACACCCCGTCCTTCTACTACTAAGGTACTAACAATATCTAATTAAGAAATACTAAAAAGACGTTAGCGGAAATAACGTCGGGACGGTTATGCTACTCTAAAACAATAATTAAAGATAATTCTTCAAACCAAGTTTCATAGCTTCAAAAGAGAATTAATATCCAAGAAAGCATAATAGTTCTAAAGTAAAAGAAATATCCCAATTACTTCATATCATCAATCCAAAAACTATGAGACATGCAAGTCTCCCGATAAAACTGAGATAAAAACTAGATGTCCTTGAAAGCTATCCAAAAGTAAGTCTCTCTATGGTCTACATAGAATTCATCCACCAAAAATAAAACCAGGAGCTTCTTCTCACTACTAACCCGCACTCTGCTAGCCCAAGCGGTCACAAGTCTAGCAATCATTTCCATCTGCAAGGTTATATATTAAATAATTCCACAGTCAGTGGGGAGTAACTAGCAGTTCTTCCAGAACAATAGCAATCAAAGCACGATTCAGAAGTAGATTATTAAGAAAGGAAAATCATGCAATCATTACATCAATAGCATGCACATAAAAATCATAAAGCTCATAGGTAAAACAAGTGATCCTCAAAAATAAGTAAACAAGATATAGGGAGTGAAACAATTCTAGAATATATAAATAATAATAAATCAAAACTACTACAAGTTATTGAGTCAGAAACCGAACGCCAGTGATTCGCAAATCACTTCCTAAGGTTTGTCAGATCGCAATCTCCAGGTCAGTCTATGGGCTTACGTTCCCCACTGCCTGTGTCTAAGAATGGCCAAACTCCCGATGCAGGGTAGAACACGCAGAACTCCCTGACCTCTCGGACGACAACAATTAACCCAAGTGTACCCCTAGTTCGCAAACCAGGTGGTTGGCATGTTCTTCACCGGGGACTACATCTATCCCACCGGATATTCTTATCTCAAAATACAATCATGCATATAATCCAAGAATCATTCATCTAAAATATTTATCGAAAGGGATGTCACCCGGTCTTATACCCACATTTCATCAAACAGTTCTTCATAATTCCTCAAAATAAATAACTTACGAATTTTCAACAAATGTCTCTCACAATAAACACTTGAACATCTCAAAACATCATCAATGATATAAAACTAATTTTTACAGCACCAACATTTCGATCAAAAATATATCACCAAATAACTCTAAAACTTATTCATTAAAAGAGTAGTAACAATTAATCATTTTCTTTCATAAATCAAACATAAACATATGGTTATCCAAGGATACATACTACATACTACTGAAAATCAGCAACCCAGAATATAATAAATTATGAATTATTTCTGATTAACAAGCCCTCAAATAATTTAAAAGTGTATCCTCAATTTCACAATAAAAACACTATAATAATTATTAAACTAATAATTTCGAGCAGTAAAATCACACAAAAATTATCATACGACCCTAATGGCTCTACTGACATGGTACAATTTTTATTTATAATTTTCGGACTCCAAAAGTATTTTTAAAAGTTAATATACAGATTACTCAATAAAGCCAAAATAATAACTAAAATATAAATTAACGCCCAAAAATTACCAAAAATTCACATGACATGAATAAACACAGGGAAATACATAATATACAAAGAAATTAATTTTTCCGTCTCCAGAAACAATTTTTATAATTTATATACTGACAGAAACGAAATTTCAAAAACAGACATATCAATTAAATAAACCAGAACACAGTAGGAAAAAATTATTCTAAGGAATGGAATACATACTAAGCATATAACATGATCTCAGAAAAATAATTTCAGCAATTTTAACATCCGTTTATTAATTATTATGCAATTTAGTCAAAAACGCACAAAACACCAATTAAATCAAATAAATACCAAAAACAATAAGAAAATTATTTTCCTCTACACATTATTCACATAGCATGCATCAAGTATATTCATGTCAAATTTCGTTAACAATTTCACTCAAAAAGTATTTTAAATAATTCCTAGCGCAATAATCTAATACCGAATAATACCCTAATCACTATGGTTCTAAGACAACTACTAGTTACCTGGATCGTCGGAGGCGAGCTGAATATTTCTGGAAAATCCCAATATAGGCGTGTACTCCTCTCCTTCTTCAATTCCCAAGCACCAAGTATAAGAAAAAGGCAACAAGAACAATTCACGAACAATTAACAAGGAGTAGAAAGTGAAAATTTTTGAGAGAATGTGGAAGATGATGATGGCCGAATAACTTGGAATATTGCAGCAATGGAGTTCTGATTTTTAATCAGAATTTTGAGGTGATAAAGGTTGGTTTAAAGAGGTTTAATTAGGAAGAATGATTAGGGGGTTATGGGAGTTACAAAACATCAAAGAGTCACAAGGAAAAATAAAAAGAAAAGAAAGAAGAGGAGGCTCTCCTTCTCCTTCACTTGGCCGGCTGTCCAAGCCCACAAACCAAACAAAAATTTCAGCCCAATTCAACAAGGATCCATGCTTCAAAAGCCCGCTACGCGATAAATCGATTAATTCCTAAATCGTGCCTAAACTTTGAAAATACTTAATAATGAAAATAATTCTAATAAATTATATTATAAATATAAATATAATAAACACATTAACACGCCATAAAAATAAAAATAATAATTCGGCTCCCAAAATTATAAAATAAAAATAATTAATTTAGAGAAAATAATAGTTTTAGAGAAAACTTTTGCGAAAAACTAGGAGCAAAATTATGGGTTGTTACAGTTACACTATGACTTTCACGCTTGTCGATGCAGTGCTTTGACCATTAATAACTTTAATTGTATATAAGTACAAATTATAAGAAGTTAATATTATGAAAGTATACATTGAGACGAATCCAACAACATATCATATAGTAACAGTTGATTTTATATAAAGCTAAAAAATGCGTGGTGAAATGTAGTAGGTTAATAGTGTAGTTTTCAAAGTGTAACATCTATTTTGTTACGGAGGAAGTATATGTTATTAATTTATATAAAACATGAGTAGCATGGAGTAACCTAATGGTATTGGCATGACCTTCAAATTCCCCCTACAAGGGATTTCAACTTATCTTTAAAAACAACGGTTTTTTCACCATATACCCCCGAAATTTTTTTTTGCACCATATACCCCGCCAATCTTCAAAATTCACCATATACCCTCCACTTTTCAAAAAATCCACAGGATGCCATTAATGACTAACGACTGTTAACTCCGTTAGTCATTAACCCTCAATTGACGTAATTACCCGTAATTACCCCTTCCCTAATCTCCCTCCTACTCTTCTCTCTCCCCTAACCTAATTAACCCACTTCACCTCTCTGTTATCCACCATTAACACTCTCTCTCCTCCACCATTAACACTCTCTAATTTCACCATTAATCCTCTCATTTGTTTCTCTCTCTTCTAATCTCCATCCTTCATCCATGGCTTACTCCTTTATTTTCTCTCTTCTCCCCATCCTTTCCCATCGTTGTTGCTTCGACCATTAACATTACCACTAACTTAATTTTCTCTCTTCTCAAAAAATCCCTGCCTTGTTTTCCACTTTTCAACCAACCCCCCCTCCCCTTTACAAAGTCTCACGCATGATTTTTCTCTCCTTTCTTCTTCCTCTCGCACACATCCATGAAAATAGATCCTTCAATCATCTAATGTACCCAAAATCCTCAAATAAACCATTTAAGTACCAAAGTCAAACCAAAAAAAGATAAGAAGGAATTTAAAGCAGCCCCAAAATGTATGAAGTTTACCTTCTATTTCTTGCGACAAATACAACAACCTTGCCTTCGCCCCCCACCGCAGCCGCATCCATTCCTCCTCCCCTCGTCTATTCTCCAACCTGCACACCTTTATCTCTCCCCTCTGCCTCGAATTACATACCACACTACCACTATGTGGTGCCCTAGAGCCACAATTCGAACATTATCCCTCGAATTTCCTCCCAAACATTAAAAAAGCACACATTTGGTGGCGGTTTTGGACGGTTTTGGTGGTGGTTGTTGAGGATTGAGGAAGGGATTTGGTTGGTTGCGGTTTTTGGTGTGGGTCGGTATTGTGTGGTGGTTGTCATGGTGGATGATGAAAGTGGTGCGAGAGTTTATGGGTTCTCTCAACTTTTGGTGTTTGTTTGGACTTTTGGGGTTTAGTTTTGGTGTTTAGTAACGGGGTTGGTGGTTATTGTGGTACTGAAGACAATGGAGAAATGGTGATAATGAGAGAAGAGAGAGTGGGGTGGTGGAGGTGTTGTAAGTTTAGGTAGCGGTGGTGAGGGTGAAGAGGAGAGAAAAAATGAGGTATATATTGAAGTGAACTTGGTGGTTGTGTTAACGGTGGAGGAGAGAGAGTGTTCATGGTGGAGGAGAGAGAGGGGAAGTGGGTAAATTAGGTTAGGGGGGAGAGAAGAGTAGGATGGAGACTAGAGAAGAGGCAATTAAGGGTAATTACGTCAATTGAGGGTTAATGACTAACGGAGTTAACGACCGTTAGTCATTAATGGCATCCTGTGGACTTTTTGAAAAGTGGGGGGTATATGGTGAATTTTGAAACTTGTAGGGGTATATGGTGCAAAAAAAATTGTCAGAGGTATATGGTGAAAAAACCGTAAAAACAAAGTTTATATAGAATATGACAACAATAAAAGAAGAACATTTAACAATTTTGTTCAAGATCATATGATTATATATAATTTATAGGTTTATTTATAATAAAAAGAATAATTGATTGATATAACAAAGAACATGTTGTTAGTTAAATCCGAACATGTCATTAATGTAAGAATAACATCTATCTTTTATTTTTAGAATGTGTTTTTTTTCAATAGAATTTGTATGCTCTTTCAATATATGTTCTTTTCATTACTACCTAAGTTCTTATTATAAACGGACCTTAGACATGAACAATATATTCTTTTTACCATGAACAATATGTTCTGTTTACCTAAAATATGTGTTCTTTTATTTTTACTTGTATGTTCATATACTATGTGTTCTCTATAAAAAAACTAATTATGCTATTATTATTATTATTATGGAAAATTTGTTAGAAACAACCTTTTATATTCAAGTTTTTGCGAGAAACAACCTTTTAAAAAAAATCTGGCAAAAAAAGACCTTAAAAATAATTTTTTTTGCAAGGAACAACCATGAACCATTTTCTAGACGTTGACTGATAAGAGGTTTTTAGTGTGTCGTTAAGGCACTAAAAATCGCTTTTCAAACAATATTTATAAAACCTAACGAGCAATTACTAAGAACGTAGTAAAGGCAAGTCAAGGGTCGATCCACAGGGAAAATGGGATTAATTAAAGTATAGCAAGTTTAGATTACCTAATTGAAGGGTTTTTGGGGTTTTTAAGAATGATTTGTTAACAACTACGCTAACTAATATCAAAGAACTAGCAAATAATATGTGATGAAAATATGAATAAGGAAGACACTAGAGTTAAGGTTACTAGTATGGATCAAAGTGGACAACGATTATTAATGCAATTGTGATTCAAAGGCAACGATTACGCAAGGTTTAGTTTTCCTCTAAAATACTCGAGTCCTCTCTTGAATGGTCCTCGAGAATGATCACTTAATCAATCAACTAAATCCTCTCTCGAATGGTCTTTAGTCAATTGATTAAGAGATCCAATGAATTTGGAAAACCCCTAATATAGGATCCCCTTAATTTCTACCCAATATCTTGGTCTAGAAATTAAGTTGATTCATGGGGATGATAAAAGAATTCATAATTCAATTAAGAACATTTGAAATCAAAATACCAAAGCACAAATGTGATCAATATCTATCCTAAGGCCTCAAAACACCAAGATCAATGCATAAACGTCTTTAAATCATCACAATCACATTAACAATACATTTAAACCCTAATCCATACTTTCACCCTAACCCTAGATGGGAAACTACTCACTAATCATGGATTCTAAGCAATAAACACATGAAATCTATGACTAATCTAGGGCTAAACATGATTAAGAGATAATTAATCTAATGAAAGTAACAACTATGAAACTATAATAAAGTAGATCTAATAAAAGGGAAGAACAAATAATAGCAATGAAAAGAGATAATAAAAACTGAAACTTTGAAATTAAATCGAATAAAAGTACCTTCAATGCATGTCACTATGATCAAGAATGATCAAGTGAATGAAATAGAAGGGGAAATGGAGAAGAAAGAGGGAAGAATGGGGAGAAAGAGGATCAAAATGAGCTAAAAAGGAGTCCATAAAGTGCGTTTGAAACTCACTTATCAAACTCCCCCAAGCTTAGCATTTTACTTGTCCTCAAGTAAACCAAGAATGAGAAAGAAGAAAGAAAAGAGGAGAAAAAATGAAAAAGAAAAACCATGCAACACACTAGCCTAAATGTTCTATATGCAAAGCTACAAACATGACATGCAAGCTAAATGAGTTCATACCAAGATTTAGTAGACCAATCAAACACAAGAGGAAAGATGATCAGGAAGCACAAGAGTGACTTAAGAGATCCAATCCACCAATCAACCGAGTCTTCTTAAAAAATAGGCTTTCTAGGAGTGATTTCTCACCCCTGTCCACTTCCAAGTCCTGAGTTTGAATCCCCCCTAAGGATGCTCAACCATAATAGCTCGTCTCTACCACATATTGATGACCCTCATCATGACTTGCACAAAATCTCACCCGCCACTACTAAATTGACCGAGTCCAATCTAGAAGTCAAAAGGGACTTTATTAAGGTTGTAACGGGGCTAGGGTAAAGGTGTGGATAACAATTTAGGAATGTGGTGCAAAAACGGTAAAGCGGAGTACAAACTAGGGGGTAGAAACTCCCCCAAGCTAGTCCTAACACCAACTTAAATCGAAATCTCACACACAACTTTGATTCTCATATTGATTTTCACTTTTTGAACATATTTTTCATTTTTCTCAACAATTCGCTATCTTTATTTTCTTTCAATAGAAATCCAAATGAAACAATAAGAGCTTTATTTCTTTCTTTTATTTCTTTTGCCTTTCCTTTCTCGCAATTTTCTTCAACTTTTGCAATTATACACGCACATTAACTTACTTTCAACCAAAGACTTAGTATCAAAACAACTTAACTCAACACAAACTAGACATGTACTCCACTTTGGGGAAAGTTTGGCCATGACTTATTATGAGGGTTAAGTAAAAATAGGATAGAAAGGCTCAAATGGGTTGAGAAGCGGATAATTATGCCGGTATAAAAGCTTTTTGACTTTTGAGCTCCTATTTCTAGCAAAAAGAAACGCCCTAAATCATTCTTCTATTTACCTCAGTCATATGCAATCTTGGGGAGCTAAAATGCAAGTCACAAGTTAGGCGATCAATGGTGAGGGTTGTAAATGAGTCTTACGAGGTTCGTGGCCCTCCATCGGGGTTCATCGCACAAGGGATAAGGCAATCCAAGCAACCAACTTGCCTAATTTCAAAAAGACTCTACCAAAAGTTATCGATCTCAAATATCACCTAAAGTCATAGCAAGGCTTCCAAAATCATCAAGTCAAATGCAAAGAAGGTCTTCCAATCAAGTTATGAACACTCTTAGCAACATATCATGCATGCAACCAAACAACTCTAAATGCAGAAAAGAAAGAAAGAAAATAAAATATTTTTGTGTTTTTTTTATGCAAACCTAACATGCAAAAGCACTAAAAAGAACCTAAATACAAAGGGGATGAAGAAAATATTGAGATGGAGAGAACACATGCTAACTCCCCCAAGCTTAATACAAACTCCGTCCTCGGAGTGTACAAGCAAAGAGAAAGTAAGGGATGAGGTAAGGGCACAAAGTCAAGCAAAAATCCTAACCAAGTAAGATAAGGAGAAGGGTCTCAGAATACCTACCAAAAAGAGCTCTTTTAGGATCATTAGCTAGACCTTACCACTAAATAATTTGACAAAGATCTCAATAGTTTGTCATAAGCATTAGCACACATTTCACAGTGGATCAAATAGGTATGACATAAACAAAGAGCATGCACAAATTTCAATGGGTCTATATGCTTACCAAGTGATGAGTGTCGAAAATAATAAAATTTCCGAGAGAATCCTGGAAAGTATGAAGAACAAACATCAAAATTCAAATAAAAAGAACAAAACAATGAGTTCTCCTTTTGATGGTCCTTGCAACTTTTAAGCTCGATTCCGTCCTCGATGACTTCCATTTGAGTCTTGTGAGGGTTTAAAGAGGACAAAGGCTCTTCCAATGGTGAAACTTTGAGGAGAGGGAATAAGATGGGGAAGGAAGGAACTAAGTCGAGTTTCCTTGAAAAGGGAATATGAAGAGGACGAGTAGAAACAAAAGTCTCATCAACTACTTCTTCAACATCATTAGACTCTATAGTGTAAGCTTTCTCAACAAATGATTCCTCTACTACGGGGTTCTCATCCATATCCCAATCATCATCATCTTCATTGGTTATAGTCATGCAAGAGTGATTTTGATTATTGATAATTCGACCCAATGTTTCGATTGATCTTTTGCTAGATTCGACAAAGTTTCCCATCATAGAATCACACCTCTTTAACAAGGACATATTTTCTTTGAGTGAATCAAGAATTTTAGAATATATATGTAGTTCACAGCTAGAGACATCTTCTTCTAAATTTGAGATAGTAGTATTTCCATGGTCCCACTCATAAGTGTCTCTAGACAGCCACCCAAAGAAACTCCATGCTTCATCAAAGTGTTGGGATCGAAATTCACCATTAAACATAGACTCCACCATTTCTCTTGTATGCATATTTAAACCCTCATACATCACCTCACACATCTCCCAAATCTCAAGTCTATACTTAGTTAGAAGAGTGTTCTCAAATCTCTGATAATAATTCCAAAATGGTTCTTCCTCATATTGAGGAAAAAAGAAGTTTGCCATTTTTTTGGAATTCTCATAAAAGAAGAAAAAAAAATTATATACAAATTCCTATACTCATATAAAATACACTTACCACATAAAATAAAACAAAATAAAAAAATAAGCCAATAAAAAAGTTAAAAAAAAAAATCAATTAAGCGATTTCAAACTTAAAAGAACTTCAATCAATAGCACAATTTCCCCGGCAACAGCGCCATTTTGATAAGAGGTTTTTAGTGTGTCGTTAAGGCACCAAAAATCGCTTTTCAAACAATATTTATAAAACCTAACGAGCAATTACTAAGAACGTAGTAAAGGCAAGTCAAGGGTCGATCCACAGGGAAAATGGGATTAATTAAAGTCTAGCAAGTTTAGATTACCTAATTGAAGGGTTTTTGGGGGTCTTTAAGAATGATTTGTTAACAACTACGACTAACTAATATCAAAGAGCTAGCAAATAATATGTGATGAAAATATGAATAAGGAAGACACTAGAGTTAAGGTTACTAGTATGGATCAAAGTGGACAACGATTATTAATGCAATTGTGATTCAAAGGCAACGATTACGCAAGGTTTAGTTTTCCTCTAAAATACTCGAGTCCTCTCTCGAATGGTCCTCGAGAATGATCACTTAATCAATCAACTAAATCATCTCTCGAATGGTCTTTAGTCAATTGATTAAGAGATCCAATGAATTTGGAAAACCCCTAATATAGGATCCCCTTAATTTCTACCCAATATCTTGGTCTAGAAATTAAGTTGATTCATGGGGATGATAAAAGAATTCATAATTCAATTAAGAACATTTGAAATCAAAATACCAAAGCACAAATGTGATTAATATCTATCCTAAGGCCTCAAAACACCAAGATCAATGCATAAATGTCTTTAAATCATCACAATCACATTAACAATACATTTAAACCCTAATCCATACTTTCACCCTAACCCTAGATGGGAAACTACTCACTAATCATGGACTCTAAGCAATAGAACATGAAATCTATGACTAATCTAGGGCTAAACATGATTAAGAGATAATTAATCTAATGAAAGTAACAACTATGAAACTATAATAAAGTAGATCTAATAAAAGGGAAGAACAAATAATAGAAATGAAAATAGATAATAAAAACTGAAACTTTAAAATTAAATCGAATAAAAGTACCTTGAATGTTGTAGAAATCACAAACTATAATCTACGAATCTCAAATCTTGATAAAAAACTAAGTGTTTATCACTCTAATATGAACCCTAATAATATTCTCTAAACTCTAGAATAAAGCATGAGTTAAAAACTAATCAACTCCAATGTTATTAAGGCAAGCCTCGTTTTTTTCCTTCGCGGATTTGAATGGTGCGGGCGCACCATTCCTTCTGCTCCAAAACTGACATCAAGCGTTGAATGGTGCGGGCGCACCATAGTTTGGTGCGGGCGCACCATAGTTTGGTGCGGGCGCACCATATTTCTGATCTGGTCGGACAGTTCAACTTAAAATGAGCATAACTCTTTCGTTTTAGATTCAAATCAAGCTTATGACCAGTCGTTGGAAAGCTATTGAAACAAGGTTTCACCTCCAACTGGAATCACCTTCATCCGATTTGTGGTTCGAAAGTTATATGCATTTAAAGTTCCCTATACAAGATTCTATTGTGCAATGTGCTCCTTTGTGCGAGTGGACATGGGGCATAGTGCAAGCGCACCATTTCTCAATGTGTGCTCTATTTTCACTGCTTCCTTTGCCAACTCTACAACTCGTAGCCATCTTAGTAGTTCCACCTATATTAAGAACATGGCAAAACAGGGTGAAAGCAAATGTACTAGAAATTCGGTCAAAAATGACTAAAAATCTAGCAACATGTCACTATGATCAAGAATGATCAAGTGAATGAAATAGAAGGGGAAAAGGAGAAGAAAGAGGGAAGAATGGGGAGAAAGAGGATCAAAATTAGCTAAAAAGGAGTCCATAAAGTGCGTTTGAAACGCACTTATCATTGACCAAGTATTTTACGGCTTCGATCACTAAAACCAAACATGGCAAGGCACATAATCTACATTTCTTATGTTTCAACTCCATTTCCCTTCATATATTGATGATATCAATGTCAGCAAATATTTGGTCAATGTCGAAAATGGAGAAAAAAAAGAGTTGAAACATAAGAGATGTAGTTCACGTGCTCTCCACATGTTTGGTTTTAACGAGTCAACACTGAAAAATGCTTGGTCAATGCCGGAATATGGGTTGAGGTTATTTCTCGCAAAATATTTTCTTCTTAAGGTCTTATTTTGCCAGATTTTTTTTAAAAGGTTGTTTCTCACAAAAACTTGTATTTAAAAGGTTATTTTTGATAAATTTTCCTATTATTATTATTATTATTATTATTATCATCATCATTATCATCATTATATTATTATTATTATTATTAGTAGTATTATATTATTATTATTATTATTATTATTATTGTTATTATTATTACTATTATTATTACTAAAAGTTGTGATAATAATAAAATGATAGTAATAGTAATACTAGTAATGAAATACAAAGTAATAATATGTTTTATAAAAGATAAGTTCAAATCAGATAAGTTCAGATTAGATCAGATCATACCAGATCAGAAAAAATAAGTTCAGGTTAGATCAGAAAAATTAAGTTCCAATCAGATCAAAAAAAATAAGGTGAACTAAACATAGCCTTCGACTTTCTTACTAATATGATAAAATAATAGTAAGTGTCTAACTTGTTGTCTTTAAAGTGTTATTATTTATCTAACTTATAAAGTGATCAGGATACAAAGTGAGGTAGTACTACCACAGTTTTAGTATAAGACAGTCTTACACAAGACTTACTACAAGAAAATTATGCATGTCAAACATTTCACCCCAATTAAACCATGTTGTAATTGTCTTCAACTTTTAAAAAAATAATTCTAATTACACACATTAGGCGGTCTAATTTAACATAAAATTAGACAAACTCAAGTCTACATTCTTCTAACAAGCTCATTTCATCTCACTCTAACCCAATACTATCCCTAGACATCTTGCACCAACCTAATCGTCCCTTCTCTTCTCCTTCCTTTGTTTCCCTTTGAATCTCAAACTACAACACGCAACTTAAAAAAAAACCTGGTAATCTTACTAAATGGATTAAACTAGTCACTATATGGATTAAAGAATGTGATTACTGAATGAATAAAAGCTGGTCACTAAGTAGATTAAACTGGTCATTGAATAGATTAAATTAGTCACTATATTCAGAATGGTGGTTTGTCCTCTTCTTAATATTAATATTGGGCTTGGGTCGTTGCCTAATTTTATACAAAAAGTAGGCAGTCTCTTACAAGACCAACTGTTCTCACTATAATTAGTACTTCTAGTGTAAAATTGTCTTACGATAAAATAACAAAATTTTCACTAAATACCCCAAGTAATTTTATTTTTCACCAAACACCCTCTAACCTTTCAAAATTCTTTAAAATTAAGCGTCTACATTTTATGATTAACGATCGTTAGCTTTTTTAGTCATTAATCCTTAATTACGTTACCATACCCTGATCAACCCCTATTGACTCATTTACCTTAATTGATAACCATTAAAACATCTTCTACGACTCCTTTTGTCTCTTTTCCTTCATATCTTATTTTCAGTTTTTTGGCCAAAGGTGGTGTTTTAATAGTGGTCCATTATGGTAAGTAACTCAAGTGATGGTTAATTAGGATTTGGTAATACAATTAGGGTTAATGACTAAAAAGTTGACAGTCGTTAGTCACTACACTTGGAGGGCATTTGGTAAATAAAAAGTTTACTCGAGAATATTTGGTGAAAAATCCAATAGAATAATAGTAAGTCCATCTTAATTTTTTTTTCCTCTAAAAGGGCGATTCTAAATTAAAGGGATCACTTTATTAGTTAAAGCGATCACTTTTAGATAATGACTCACTTGTACCTTAAAAGGGACCCTTTCGAATATAAAGTGACTCGTTTTGGACAACAACTTACTCTCATTTTACCATAAATTATGTTAAAATAGTCTTACATGATATTTTGTGCCCATATATATATATGTGTGTGTGTGTGTGTGTGTGTGTGTGTGTGTGTGTAACACTTTGACTAATACATTTATCAATATGACTTTGATTACTAATAACCCTAATTGCTCATTCCATTCCATATTAATCATTACATCTCTCATTTTCATATGTCCAACATTAATTAGTACACTTGCCAAATTGACAAGGTTTCACCATTATTAAATCGGATTTTTCACCAGATACCTCTGAGTTTTACGAAAATGCATCGGATGCACTTAGAGTTTAAAAAATGTACAAGATACCCATGAGGTCTTTACAAATACATGACTTGATCTTGTCGTCAAGTTTTCTGTTAACTATCAAATAAAAAAACTGAAATCAACCTAATTAATCCAAATAACCCCTAATTAATGCTAATTAAGTCCTAATTAACTCTAGTTAAACTCTAATTATTAATTAACACTAGTTACCCACACACCACACCACCCCTTTAAGGTGCTTGGTGGCATCCATTTTAACAAAATAAATCGTTTTGAAGGTCAAAAGTGTCTTTTTATATCACCTCGAAACACGTGTCCCAAAAATTGACGTATTGACACTCACTTCAATCGACTTCTTGAAATTCGCACCCCTTAAGGACTTTTGGTGGCGTCCGTTTTTTCAAAAAAAGTTGCTTTCAAGATCAAGAGTGTCATTTAAGATCGCCTCAAAACTCGTGCCCAAAAGTTCCTATATTGGTACTCATTTTGATCGGCTTCTCGAACTTTGCGCGTTGGCGTCAGTTTTCCAAAAATTTCATTTTGAAAGTCAAAATAGCCCATTTACGACAGTCTAAAATCAACTACCTAAAAAATTAACGTATTGGTACTCATTGTGATCGAATTCTTGAAATTCGCCTCTTTTAAGAGTACTTGATGGAGTATATTTTTCCAAAAAAGTCGTTTTGAGGCAAAAAGGGTTGTTTAATATCGCCTTGAAACTCGTGCCCAAAAAAATTAACGTATTGGTACTCATTGTTGAACCCTAGTTTTGATGATGATAAAGGAACAAAGATACAAACTAAGTTATAAACTAACAAATTGTTAAGTGAATGGAATTTGCAAGGTATCACTGCATTGAGCAAAGAGAATACTAAGTCTAAGGAAGAAATCAAGTTGAGTTTTGAAGACTAAGTGAAGATGCTCAAGGAACTGATACTGGTGTTGCATTGGAGCAAAAGAAACAAGTGAGCACTAGTGGAAAAACAAGGAAGGGCTGCGGTCAAAACAACCCTAAGGGCTGCGTTTTTGGCCAGCAGCCCTTTCCATAGCAGCCCTTCAATAGATAAGAAGGGCTGCGGTTTTTAGCCGCAGCCCTTCACAACGAAGGGCTGCGGTTTAGGCCAAAAACGCAGCCCTTATAAGCTTGAAGGGCTGCGTTTTCGCTTAAACCGCATGCCCTTTCTATGTGAAGGGCTGCGGTTTTAAGCCTAAACCGCAGCCCTATTTAAGTGAAGGGATGCGGTTTAGGCTTAAAACCGCAGCCCTTTACATTCAAATTTGTTTTTTTTAAAAAATAAATTGCACCCTCCACCCCCCGCCCACCCCCCCGGCCCAAAGACACCCCACCCCCCCGCCCACCCCAAAGCCCCCCCCACCCCCGCCCACCCCCCCCGCCCCTCACCCCCACCCCCCGCCCACCCCACCACCCCCACCCCGCGCCCACCCTCCGCGCCCCGTACACCCCACCCCCCCGCCCACCCCCCGCCGCCAAAGACACCCCACCCCCGCCCCCCCCCCCCCCCTCCCCCCACCCCCGCCCCCCACCCCCCCCCCCCACCCCCCCCCCCCCCACCCACCCGCCCACCCCCACCCCCGCACCCCCCCCCCCCCACCCCACCACCCCCTTCACTCCCCGCACCCCCACCCCAGCCCACCCTCTACCACCTCCTCCACCCATTGCCGCCTGACCACCCCCGCACCCCCCACCTTCACCCCACCCTCTCGCCACCTCCTCCACCCATTTTGCCGCGACCACCCCAAAGACCCAACCAGCCCCATAGCCCAGCCCGGCCCAATGACCCACCATGGGCCCCCCCACTCCACCCCCCACCCAAAACCTCCCTTCGACACAAAAAAAAAACCGATCAAATTGCAATAATAATATATGACAAGTTTTTGAACGTAATATAATAATTAACTTTAAATATGTATATATTTAATAATGTGAAAAATGTACATAAAATTAATACAAACTAGTAGATGTATCATAAGCAATCATCGCAAATGTGGGACGCCAACTTATCCCGAACTTCATGTAATTCGTCTGTGGTGAAGGCCCTCAAACGTGGTGTGTTATTCATATAAACCTTGCAAAACAACCAAGGAATAAACACATAATATAAGAATTCAATCATTTACGTACCGTAGTTAGTAGTTCTCAAAATGACATATACCTTCCCGAAATTCAATCAAAAACAAATGCAAGCCTAAAACTCTACACACTAGTTATATTATACCTTATATTATCATATTGAAAAAGAAAATGGAGTTAAATGAAGCGATAAGTACGAATTAGACACGAAAAGGCAAAAATAGGCCTAAAATGCCCTTTTCGTTCCCAAAACTCAACCTACAACAATTGCAAACCTAAAAATCTACACAATAGTTACATTATGCCTCATATTATCATGTTAAAAATGAATTTGGGGTTAAATGACTCGATAAATACGATTTGGAAGCGTAAAAGGCAAAAATAGGCCTAGAAATGACATTTTCGTTCCCAAATATATGCATGTGCTACTTTGGTTTCTAAACCAATTAATACCTATTACCAATCGATCTAATCTAAACTAACATATACTAATAAGTTACATACCTTTTGAAGATCATCGGCGTTAGTGCACTGGTTGACGATATCGAACATGTACCTCAGCACGTAATAGCCACATGCAAGTCCATCTTCTTGTTGCGGACACTAAATGTTCACCAAAGGATGCATCCAATGACATTCATGTTAATTAGATGTGTAGTATGTGGCTAAAAGTGTTTCTATATAAGGACAAATAAATTAGTCATGTTACCTCGACTGATATCCAAACAGGAGCTTTTAATTTGGTGCTCGAAGTCCTGTTGCACTAATATGCTTCATCACACTACATCAACAACATTATTATAAGATTAGATGTACTAACTGTTTATATATTTAAAGATGATGAATAATGTGTAATATTAATAAGTGCGCATATATTGAGTTTCGATTAGGCTACCTATTTAACAATGATTTGATTAGTAAGGTCCGTGGTGGTTGTCGACGCAAAGAATCAAAGTGGTAGACTTCGTTACGTGACAAACATATCGCAAGCAGTGTCCAATGAGCCCTACAACAAGAAAATATAGTTATTATTAATCGTAGAACAATTAATAGGTCAATTTAAGTATCGAATAATAAAAGTAAAGCGAGTTTAACAAGCATACTTTTCAATATAAGGAACAAGAATGGTCTGATGATATCCAAAACGAGATGATGCTTTGAAACTCATGTCGAGATACTCTTTCACTTCGGCTTTGTTTTGTAAGCAATTGTCATCTCGTATTATGTTTGGACATAACCAACCAAACATTGCACTAGATGTTGCAAGCAATTCATTGTATAATAACCTGAGAAATTATATTGATTATATTAAAAGTAAACCAACAATTACTTATTATGGATTTGAAAACTACTTAAGGCATATATATGTATATGTATATTTAATTTATATACTTATGTATTACCTCATGAATGTTTGTATCATGGAAACATTCAACTCTACCCCACATAAGAATTCTTTAATATCAACCTTTGAAATGAATGTCGATGAGTTCTCAAGGTAGTGGAATTGTTGCTCCTCCAAAGCAACCTCAATTGCGCTTTCATCGGGTAAATCGCTAGCGCACTCATGTAACCAAAAGCATGGCGTAGTAAGGCTCCGCACCACCTTTGGATCGATAATAAGTGGATTTTTTGTCTTAGAAACATTTCCCGTCACCACATTTTGTTCACCTTCATCACGTAAACTTGCTTTCTTATAAGGTGAACATGCCTTCTTTCCCTTCCTGGCATGTGAGTCGGCCTTCCCCCAAACCTAGTATTTAGTTAAAAGTAAAGATATTATTACTGACTATCATAGGAACTATAAAAGAAAACACGCATATATATATATATATATATGAATGTTAATCATTGTACCTCATCTGAAAACCGCACCAATGCACGCGGCCACAGAACATAACTGCCAAGGGCATCATTTAGTAACTTGTAGACCAACTTTCGGCTTCGGCAGGAAGAGGTAATTCTTTCGAAACCCGACACAATTTCATTGAGGGTGACCACATAGTGATTATGATCCACTAACTGGTTATGCAATCGTACTCGGTCACTAGGGGGTTGTGCATGGCCATGAGCTACGAGGATGACACTATCATAACCATCTCCTCCAGCTAATAGTTCACATGGTGTCTCTTCCTGTAAAAAAAACTCTATTTATAGTTAGTCTATGAAACAACATATATATAGTAAGAATTTCATGCATTTAAGAACGTAACAATAGTTGTTTAACAAAGCAAAGGGATTAAGTGATTACCTTCAACTCGGGTCCTACGGGTGGATCGGGCGGCTAGGTGTAGTATCACTACCCTTCTTGAATGCAGCAAAAGTCGGTAAACCCATTTGCTCCAAAATGGCGTTGAAGTTATGGGTCATCTCCTCCTTTAGCTCCTCCCGAATTGCAGCTTTCATAGCCTCCACATCTACTGACGTTGCCGAATTCACACTACTTACACTTGATTTTGTCGGCCGTAGTGTATTGATCACCATATACCTTTCTCAAACCGAGGCGGACACCTCCTACGCCCCTCACGCGTCCACTCGTGGTCCGGTCCTAAAGTTTCGTGCAATGCATCAATGTGTCCTTTAGGAGTGAACTCACCGGTTGCCTCTTTTTCCTTCAAGCCAATCTACATAAGTATAAGAGAGAAATGCTTGTGAGCGCAAAAGTTATATTATATATACCTTATATAACCATATAATCTGTACTTACAATGGCGTTGGCTATACGTTGTGTTCCGGGGTCGAGCAAGACTCTTTTTCCCTTTGCATCAACCCCATGCACCGAACACCACCAATCGAGGACTCTATCTGGTTGCCGAGGCTGTGCAACTGTCGTCATTGAGCCACTCCCCGTTGTCGTTGTCGACCCTATTGTGGGGTAATGGCTGAACATCCACTTCTCTCTCGCCTCATTGTACGAATGAGCACCCAAATGATGATAATACTTCCTAGCTTTTGCACTCGAGCTACTTTTCTCACGACTTGCCTAAAACACACAATTATAAACAAAGGTTAGCTACGTACGGTGCTATACAATATCTTTTGGATCTAAGTTTATTAAATCTTAATAAAATATTCTTACAATAGCTTGTGGGGTTGTTTTCTTGGCAACAAATGCTTCCCACTCTTCGGGTTTGATAGTTTTCCATATTTGAAATGGTAATTTGGATGGTGCGAGATGATGTTTCGGTGAAGCCTCAGGATCGGCTTGTGTTTCTCCGCCGTAGATGTTCTTCTTCTTTGTACCTACTACTTTCCTCCGCTTAGTGATCCACCCAGACACTAACTTAGCCTTGAAATCTCTGAATCTCTGGGCAACCGCGGATAGAAATACATTCTTCTTGGCTTCATCATCTTCGATATTGAATTGATTCTACAAAAAACGCAGTTCACAAATTAGTTTTCGCAAATGTTGTAATTTATATGCTATAAGTAATATTACACATATATTTAACTAAATAATTAAGAAACTAAACGTTATTGTACTTGAAGCTTACCATGGTATCTTCCCATAGACAACGCTTCAATCCCTCGGGCACCTCTTTCCATGAGTGCAAAATGGAGAGTTTATGCATGCAAATGCCAACTTGCATGCCATACTTTTGACGCCACTTTCCACAAGGTTGACCCATGTTATCGTACTCCAAAGTCATATTTGTGTGTTTCCCTAGTGACTTTGTAGGTCCCCTTCCTTTTCTCTTTTTCGTCGCCAATGACTTCCTAGGCATTTGTGCATTTATCTCTTCACGGCGAAATCGAGACAATTTACCCCGTTCCTTTCTCGCATCGAAAGACTCATCCTCGGTAGTGTGTTCAGCACCACTTGTGGTGTTATCCGTATGCACATCCGCCATCTCCCTGAAATTGTACAAGTAATGCATTAATATAATAAAAAATTAAAATTAACATTGCCACTAAGGGGGGTGGGGTGTGGGGAGGGGGTTACGTGTGCAAGGGGCGGCGGTGCGGGGAGGGGGGAGGGGCAAGCAGTGCAGGGGGGGAGGGGCTGTGCAGGGGAGGGGGAGGGGAGGGGACTGTGCGCGGGGGGGGGGGAGGGCGTGTGCGGTGGGGGGGGGAGGGGCAGCAGGGGGAGGAGAGGGGGCGTGCGGTGGGGGGGGAGGGGAGGGTGTGCGTGGGGGGGGGGAGGGGCTGTGCAGGTGGGGGGGGGGCTGTGCAGGGGGGGGGAGGAGGGCGGCAGGGGGGGGGAGGGGTGCAGGTGGGGGGAGGGGAGGGAGGGGGCGTGCAGGTAGGGGGAGGGGCAGTGCGGGGGGAGGGGGGGGGGGCAAGGGGGAGGGAGGGGGGCGTGCGGTGGGGGGGAGGGGAGGGCAGCGGGGGGAGGAGAGGGGCGTGCGGTGGGGGAGGGGAGGGGGGGGTGTGCAGGGGGGGGGGGGAGGGGCGTGCGGTGGGGGGGGGGGGGTCGGGGGGGGTGGAGGGGCAGGGGGGGAGGAGGGGGCAGGTGCGGTGGGGGGAGGGGAGGGGAGGGCGTGGTAGGGGGAGGGGGGAGGGTGCGGGGAGGGGGAGGGGGGGGCAGCGGGGGAGGGGAGGGGCGTGCGGTGGGGGGAGGGGAGGGGAGGGGTGTGCGGTGGGGATGGGAGGGGCAAGGGGGGAGGGGGGGGGGGCGTGCGTGGGGGGGGGAGGGGAGGATTTGGAAGCGAAAAGGCTAAAATAGGCCTAAAATGCCCTTTTCGTTCCCAAAATTTAACCTACAACAATTGCAAACCTAAAAATCTACACAATAGTTACATTATACCTCATATAATCATGTTCAAAAAGAATTTGGGGTTAAATGAGTCGATAAGTAAGAATTGGACGCGAAAAGGCAAAATTTAGCCTAAAATGACCTTTTCGTTCCCGAAATGCAACCAAGAACAAATGCAAGCCTAAAAATCTACACAATAGTTACATTATATCTCATATAATCATGTTCAAAAAGAATTTGGGATTAAATGACTCGATAAGTACGATTTGGAAGCGAAAAGGCTAAAATAGGCCTAAAATGCCCTTTTCGTTCCCAAAATTCAACCAACAACAATTGCAAACCTAAAAATCTACACAATAGTTACATTATACCTCATATAATCATGTTCAAAAGAATTTGGGGTTAAATGACTCGGTAAGTACGATTCGGAAGCGAAAAGGCTAAAATAGGCCTAAATTATACCCCATGCCCAGCCTCCCCAGCCCTCCCCCACCTCCTTTCCAAGATCCCCCCGCCCTCCCCCACCCCATGCCCAGCCTCCACAGCCCTCCCCCACCCCATGCCCGGCCTCCACAGCCCTCCCCCACCCCATGCCCACCCTCCCCCCGGCCATCCCCCACCCCCTTTCCAAAGATCCCCCGCCCTCCCCCACCCCATGCCCAGCCCTCCCCAGCCCTCCCCCACCCCCTTTCCAGCATCCCCCCGCCCTCCCCCACCCCATGCCCAACCTCCCCAGCCATCCCCCATCCCCGCCCAAGCACCCCCACCCCCTACCCACCCTCCACAAGCCCTCCCCCCCCCCCCTACAATCACATTTTACAACACAAAATAGAAGAGAAATTAAATAAAACAAAGAGGAGAGAGAGTGAGAGGGGAATTACCGACAATGCAGTAGTGGTGGTGGTGGTGGCGTCAAGGCGCACTGAGAGAAGAGAAGAAGAAGGAGCTCAGGCAACGCTGAGAGAAGAGAAGAAGAAGTGTGCACCGGCGATGGGACGGCGCTCCGGCGATGTGTCGGTGCTCCGGTGATGGCCGTTAGGGCAGTGCGAGTTAGTGTGAGGGAGAGGAGTGAGTGTGCGAGTGAGTGTGAGGGAGAGGGGTGAGCTGAGTGTGCGAGTGAAATTTGCGAGTGAGTGCTACTGTGTGTTGCGCGCAAAACTCACAGGTTGAAATGGGCAGTGCGAGATAGGAAGGGCTGCGCTTATCCTAGAAAACGCAGCCCTTCGTGTATGAAGGGCTGCGGTTTCTAGGCTAACCATGACCCTTCACATAAAAGGGCTGCGGTTAGCCTTAAAACCGCAGCCCTTCATACTGCATGAAGGGCTGCGGTTTTAAGTCTAACCGCAGCCCTTCACAAAAAGGGTTGCGGTTTCCTTGGAAACCGCAACCCTTCATACAAGAAGGGCTGCGTTTTTAATAAAACGCATCCCTTCTTGCACAGCCCTTCCTTTTTTTTTCCCTAGTGGAGGCTTTTATCTTTTAGAGCCTGTGTAAGGAACGAGTAAGTTTTGGTAAGGAACAATGGCTAAATAAAAAAGAATGTTTGTATGTTCCTCTGTAAGGAACAGACATACTGGTATTATTAATCTAATTAAAGGAACTAAGTAGCAGTCAAAGGAACTAGGCGTGTAAAATAATGTGCAACGATTAAAAGGAGTCTGTTGAGATTTTAAAGGCTAAAATTTAGGAAAGATTTAGTTAATGATTTTATTTGGTTAAAAATCTGATTTTAAGGAAAATATTTTTAAGGAAAAGATTTTATCTTTATTCAAAAATAAAATCCTTTTTATTTTTAAAGAAAATATTTTATGATATTATTTGATAAAAGGATTTAAATTTGGTTTTATTAATTAAAATAGTTTTTAAGGAAAAACCGAATTTAAGAGAATGTTGCACAAGTAACTGCTAGATTTTAGGGCGCCATTATTAGTTTGTTACACACATTCTAATTGAACGTGGTGTTTGTGAACTTCATGGAGCATGTGTCCTCAAGCTAAGGAACATCATGTGAAAATGGTTAGACCACTAACACATGTTTTAATCCCACGTTTCTCTTAATTACTGCTATAAATAGATAAGTCTAATTAAGTTTCAATTGGTGTCTGACTAAGTGATTAAGTGAGTTTAACTAATTAAAGTGTTAATACCTTCATTCTCTTATAATCCATTTATTTCTTTGCCTTCTTAATCTATTCCACTAAGTTTAATGTTCGTTGTAATTTTTGTTTTGGGGTAAGGGGATTTTGAGTGAAGTCCTGTATAAGAAAAGCTTTGAGTGAAGCAATTTAAAGTGAGATAACTTCGAGTGAAGTTGAGAGGAACAACTGTTAAGGGAACAGTTGTTCAGGAACTTGAGTTCAGGAACTCAAGTTGTGGCCCTGAGTATAATTAGGTTGTAACAAAGGTGTTTGGCCTGATTAGTGAAAGAGTTGAGTTTATAATCCCTTGTGGTTGAGGTTGTTTCTTCTTATTGGGGCCAAGAAGTTTTTCCTCGTAAAAATCTCTCGTGTTCCTTTAGCTTGTTTCTTTGTTTTAGTTTTATAATTATGTAAAAAGTACGTTTATCTCTACACATACAATTCACCCCCCTCTTGTAGTGTTCCTATTGAAAAAACAATGGTATCAGAGCTAGAACTCACAAAACGTAGGAAACCTTATTGAGAAAAAGATCCAGAAATCATGAACAATACTGAGAAACTCGAGGAAGATTATTCAACCCAATGGCCTCCTATGTTCAATGGGAAATTCTATTCCTATTGGAAGAACAGAATGAAGATATTCATCAAGGCCGAAAACTACCAGGTATGGAGGGTCATTGAAGTTGGTTATTTTGAGGTCACAACCACTAATGACAAAAATGAGGTAATTCCTAAACCATTATTTGAATATGACAAAGCTGACTTTGAAAAAATGGAAGTTAATGCTATGGCTGTTAAACTTTTGCATTGTGGACTTGGACCCCATGAACACAATAGAATCCTGGGATGTAAATCCGCAAAGCATTGAGGTAACCCAAGAAGGAACTAATGAAGTCAAAAGATCCAAAATTGATTTACTGATGAATCAATATGAACTATTCTCCGTGAAGACTAAGGAAAGCATATAAGAGATGTTTACTCGTTTTACTAACATTACTAATGAGTTAGCTTCCCTTGGAAAGTTTATTTCTTCAGAAGAACAGGTTCGAAAAGTTCTTAGGAGTCTTCCTAAGGATAGATGGATGGCTAAGGTCACTGCTTTACAAGAAACAAAAGAATTCACCAAGTTCAACTTGGAACAGCTAGCTGGATCATTAATGACTCATGAGCTATACCTTGATATTGAATATGGTGAAAGCTGTAAGTCTAAGTCCATTGCCCTAAAAGCTGATGATGAAGATGACTCTAATTCTAAAGAAGAGGAAGCATCTCTCATGGTCCGAAAATTTTGAAAGATGTATAAGAACATGAAGAATGGGAACTTCAAAGGTAAAAACAAAAAAATTTCTAACAAAGCTGCTTGTCATAAATGTGGTAGTACGGATCACTTCATCAAGGAATGTCCACTTTTGGAAAATGACAAGAACAAAGAAAGGAACAAGGAACGTTTTGCTGAAAGGAACAAGGAAACAAAAGCACCTTAGCAAATGTTCGAAAAGCTATGATAGCAGCTTGGGGAGATTCAAAGACTGAGGAAGAAGAGGACCAACCAAATGAAGAAACTGTAAATCTTTGCCTCATGGTAAACTAGGGGTGCTAATCGAGTCGAGCAGATTGCGAGCAACTTGAGCTCGACTCGGTCAATGCTAGGTCAAAACTCGACTCCAGTTGGCTCGGCTCGAACTCGACTCAGCTCGAAACCTTAACGAGCACGAGTTGAGCATGACCCTGCTCGACTCGTTAAGCTCACGAGCAGCTCGATAATTTTTTCTTATATATATTTTATTCTAAGAATATAATTTATTTAATATAAAAGGCTATTAAATATTTGAGAAATAGGGACTAAGTGATCAAGCCCAATAAAAATTTACCTCATGGTCCATGGTCATAATTCATAAACTAGTAACATGAGTTTAAAAAGAAAAAAAAAACTAAAATTAAAAGATTTTTTAAGTTTGAAAATTGAAAGGAAAACCTAGCACCATTCAAACCCCATTCCCGGGTCATTTTCATTCTTAGCCATTTCATTCTCTCTCTCACATCAATCTTCAACTCTTCACCATCCACGACATTCCTCAAACTTCCGGCAGTTTAGGAAAAAGCCTAGCTCAAGGAGGACGTCACCGACTCAATTATAGAAACCGGCGAGATAAGTTATCTTTTCCGACAGTTTTTTGGTGTTTTCCGGCAGTTTTTTGGTATTTTTCTGGTTGATAAATGGTAGGTTCTCTTTTTTTCGGTTGTTTTTCCATTTATTAATTTCGTTTGTTAAATTCGATTTATAGCTTCGTTTACTAATTTCATTTTTTTATTTCTTTTCGATTATGTGTTGCTGTTGTTGATGAATAATATTAATGTAGTAAGAAATTTTTTTCTTTTTAATTGTTGTTGCATGTTGCTGTTGTTAATTGTTGTTTTTGATGTATTAGAAATTGATTTGTTGATACTTGTTATAAGTACAATAATATGGTCAGACTTTTTTTTCATTTTTAATACTTGTTGGTTGTTATTGAACTTTAAAACTTTCTGACTTTTACTTCTAATACTTGTTAGCTTCATTTTGTTTATGTGAAATGTTGTTGTTGACTAAATGTGGTTGGTGTTATGTTCGAATTATGCCTGTTTTTTTGTTCTTGTTTCTTGGAAATCTTTGCTAATTATTTGGCATGAATATTTGTAGGTTATTTGGACTTTTGGAGAAGATTCAAGCAACAGACTTGCAATAGAGGATTTAATGAAGAAATGTTTGGAATTTTGGATATTAGATTGTCTTGTAATGGGTTTTAAGAGCTATGTATTGGTATTTTTGAATCATATTATTGTGTTAGAGATAATTTCTATCATGTGTTTGTTTAAAATGTTCAAATGGAGGCATGGAGGAACCTTGAATATATTTTTTAAATGTTTTGTTAATTGTTGTAGTAATTGTAATGTTTTTTCCTTTGAAAGTATTAAGAAAATCAATCTAAAACTAATTTAATATTATTTAATCTAAACGGGCTAGCGAGCATTTGAGTCGAACTCGTGTCGAGCATGTCGAGCACGAGTCGAGCAGCCGAGCTCGAGTCGAGTTTCGAGTCGAGTTGCAAAAAAATTAACGAGCACGAGTCGGGCAAGGGTTTGGCGAGCTTAACGAGTTTTCGAGTCGAGTCGAGAAGGGTTTGCGAGTTTTCGAGTCGAGTCGAGCAGGGCCCTGGTCGCGATCGACTCGCTCGATTAGCAGCCCTATGGCAAACACTGACATAGAAGAAGATGAAGAAAATGTTGAGGTAAAACAACACTCACTTGAAACAGACTTAGATGGAAAAACTAGGCCTGAAATTTATGATCTTCTTTATGATGCAATTCTTGAATGTAGAGGTGAACGTGAAAAACGTGTGAACAAGTTGTTAAGGTTTGCAAAGAACACATAGAATGGCTTAAGAAAATGAGAACATATGTTGAAAGTAGGTTCTTTGATCTATTTGATAAGAACTTGAAAATCAAGGAACAATATGAAAGTGTTAAAAATGAAAATTATCAAATCAATTTAGAAATTTCACACCTAAAGGAATTTGTCCCTGTTATTAGTTCCTTTGATATAAGATAAACTCCTTTAAAAGGCTACAGAGCTGAGATCGAAAATTTGAACAAAGAAAAAACTATTTTAAACGAACAGATCTGTAACCTCAAGAAGGAACTTGTTGTTGCAAGGAACAGAGGTAAAGTGATGGTTGTTTCTAAGTGCATTGAAAGACCAGAAACAAAAAGAAAAGAAGGTCTTGTGTAGACACATAATCGTGTCTCCTTATTTAGTACCCTATGATGACTAATACCCCGCTCTAATTGGTACGGATCGAGGAAAGAATAAAGAACGAGTCTAAAATAAAATGTTTTAAGCCCCAAACCATTTTCTAACTCGTTTTATTAACCCATTTCCGAAAACCTTTTTTATAACTAGTTTTATAAAAGCCCCTTTTCTAAAACGTTTTAAAATAACTTTTTAAAAGCTCATGTTTGAAAAACCTTTTAAAAATAGTTTTATGAAAACCCAATTTTTCTAAAACCTCTTTTCTAGCCCAATTTAATTAATAAAATTAATTAATTATATTGATTAGTTTTGTTAATAAAAATATCTTTTTATAAAAATCATCTTTCTCCAAAGTATTTTCAAATATCTTTTATCTAACTATTCTCTAAAATATTTTAAGTAAAATATCTTTTCGAAACCTAATTGTGTTCGGTTACCAATTGCTTCCCAACAAACCTATATAATACCTTCTACCCCTCATAATCTCACAACTAACAAATACACGGCTCACATAACCATCCCACGGCCATCTAATACTCCCGCACAATCAATTCTCTCGACAAATCTAATCTCGCCTAACACCACACTGCAAGTGCTCCACCTCACCATACTCATAAAAAACTCACCCTGCTACATACTCCTACACCTTGCCGCATCATAATCATCAATATTCATCCACTTTCACCTGATTCATCATCATTCATCACCTTCTAATAATCTCTCATAGCCAAACAAACGAAAGTCAACGCAAGGAAATACACATCAAGATTTTGATCCCAACCCCACGCAAAACATAGCACTCACCAAATTTTGTTATTAGCACAACACTGCCACGCCTAATACAAAGGCAATATAATACAAACGCTGCTGCTAATTTAAAGATACAAACTTTTAAGGCTTGTACAACTATTTGATCCAAGATTCGTACAAATCAATGATCCCGGACGGTGATATAATTTATGAGGGTCAACTAAATTAACAAACTTTATTTTATTTCTTCTTATTATTATTTTTTATTGAAGTTACTAACATTCTATTCGTGATGTAGATTGTTAACGTATTCCCGCGACTGAAGTATTGTATATTATACTAACTCCCTGCAATATTTTCTTTTCTTATTTATATTTATCATTCATGAACAGATTATTTTTTATGCCTGATTGCAATATATTTATCACCTTGTATATTAGTGTTAATCAAGACCTAAATAAATTTTCTAACTAAATCAGATAATATGGACAACCTGCTAGAAACCTTGTAAATTGATTGCTTAATAACTTGTCACTAAAAAAATAGTCTTTTATGTGTTTAACGAACCAACTTAGACTAATCTTTTTTAAGGTGCTTAAAATATTATATGGTTATTCTTTTGCATAAAACTATGATATGAATCGATATTTAGTAGATGCCATCAATGGGCGAACTTGGTTCACTATGACCATATTCGTACCCTCACCCCTGAACTCAATTTTTGGTTCAATGACCATCAATGGAGTCAAGACGGGGAAATCTACGTTGGATAAGTCTCGCAGTTGTCCCTTTAATTTCCCAAATATCCAATTAGGTTTATGAGTCTTCCTTTAAAAACTTGTTGGCGACTTCGAAAACGTATTTAATAAAACCTTAACAATGGGGGTAGTCAAATACGCGCTCACACCACGTAGGCGAAATAAAAACACGCCTACAATTTGGCGACTTCATTGGGGAAGTCTTAGTAATAGGTCTCTTGCCACTCTTCCCTGCAGATGGGCTTACAGCTGGTTTCCTACCCTTATTGTTGGAAATCTCTAAAACATTCGCCACAGTGCGCGGATTAAATTTCCACTTTTTAGACATTTTAGAGGATTCCTTTTCTCTCATCTCCTTCCTCATAGAAGCATCCTTAGTAAGCATCCATACTATATAATTTTTGGATATCTTCTCAGATTCTAACCTTTCATGGGTATATCAAATTGGGTGCTCTCCCTAATATCTCTCCCACTTCCTAATTCCACTTCAGGTTAGGCCATATATTTTAGGAGCAATAGTGTCATCTGCATGAATTAATTGCCGATACCCATACTGTATCATCAATTATGTGTCTACAGATGCCCCCACTTTGACTGAGGTTTGTAAAACCGAAAAAGTATACGTGTCGGGACGGAGAATGATTCTAGATGCTCTGCAATCCAAAATCACTCTTTTACGCCGGTACCTGTAAAACAAGCAAAAGTTTCAAGAACAGACATATGTGAAACATATTTGCAAAATAATCATAAATTTGCAAAAATGAAATGATATATGTGAAGAGGGTATCATGAGCTATTTTGTTTCACTCATGACGAGGTAGAGCTGCATCCCGCTCCAGAGCTATATTGATAATTTATCACAAGCTACTCTGGTTCACTCATGACAGGGTAGAGCTGCATCCCGCTCCAGGGCTATATTTATCATTTATCACGAGCTACTCTGGTTCACTCATGACGGTGTAGAGCTGCATCCCGCTCCAGGGCTATATTTATCACGAGCTACTCTGGTTCACTCATGACGGTTAAGAGCTACATCCCGCTCCAGGGGTATATTTATCACGAGCTACTATGGTTCACTCATGACGGGGTAGAGCTGCATCCCGCTCCAGGGCTATATTTAGGTCTACACGTTTTGGCGCAATATAACTCGTATAGAGTTGTTCAATGCTGGATACTTGTAAATGCAAAGAATATACAGATATGCAGATAGAAAGGAGTAACTTTCGAAAAGTTCATTCGCTTAAAAGCGAGAAAGAAAAGCATAACTTACGAAAAGTTCATTCGCTTAAAAGCGAGGAAGAAAAGAATAACTTACAAAAAGTTTATTCGCATGAAAGGGATTATTCGAGGTAGATTGATTTGGGCTAAAAGCAATTGGAATAGGATTAACTTGCGAAAAGTTCATTCGCTCAACAGCGAGAAATATAACTTGCGAAAAGTTCATTCGCTAAAAAGCGAGAGAAATAACTTACGAAAAGTTCATTCGCTAAAAAGCGAGAGATATAACTTACGAAAAGTTCATTCGCTAAAAAGCGAGAAATATGACTTACAAAAAGTTCATTCGCTAAAAAGTAAGAGATATAACTTACGAAAAGTTCATTCGCTAAAAAGAGAGAAATATAACTTACGAAAAGTTCATTCGCTAAAAAGTGAGAAATATAACTTATGAAAAGTTCATTCGCTAAAAAGCGAGAAGGGATAGGACAGACTGATGACCTAAACTGTGAGGATATAGTGTAAGTGTGCAACTGTGTGACACTAGACTATATAATGTGTATTAGATGTATGTGTGTATGTGTAAGATGTGACACTAGACATGAAAATCTTTGCGTGCGTATGTGTGACTCATTGATTGATGCTAGGATCCTATGGCTAAGGATGACCGATGCATGCAATACAAGACACGATGTTTGTATAATGCGAAATGCAACTATATAATGCAAATGCGGAGGTATGACACTAATGCAGAGATATGATAGGATGATTTGTTGTTCCTCTAAGTTCAATTTTTTTGTTTAGAAAATTGTTTTTGAAAGAGGAGAAATGGGAAGCCCCCAAGGATGATCCATGTAGGTTATGTTTGATTCGAAACGCGTTGTAGAACGAGTCTTTGATTATAGTTTGTTATGTGCCTAAGTGAGCCCATAAAATAGTTAGGATCTCGTATGGGTTTGTAGCCCACAATATTTTGTATGGACTCGTAATGAAGTCCTTATCAAGGTACACATGGAGCCTATGAAAGAGGAGAAATGGGAACCCCCCAACGATGATGTATTCAATTAATAGATTATGTTCGATTTGAAATACGTTATAGAACGAGCTTTCATAGCGCTTGAGTTGTATATGCTTCGAGTTTTGTATGCCAATGGCCTAATTGAGCCCACAAATAGGTGCGATCTTGTATCCGTGTGGGTTTAAAACCCAAGATGTCATGTATGGACTCATAATGAAGTCCTTAAATAGGTATGGACTTGGAGCCTATGATTTTCTAGGTGGACCGGTGATGAAGCCCCCAGTAAGATGGAGTTGATGAAGTATCCCAACTTGATTGCTTGATTTTAAGGATATCTCGTCACGCTTAGTGGAAGTTTCGACCAAAGATTCCATATAGGGTTCCTAAGGTGAAAAGAGACAAGAAAGGCCAACAAAAGGAACACTCAAAGATGAAACGCGGTCATAGCGCTGAGTGTTGAAAGGTTATGCTAAGGTTGGCTTAGAAGTGATAATGTGGCTGATAAAACGGCAAGGGATCAGACTAGGAAAAAGGCGGAGCTATAATGAATTGACTCACGCAATGAGGTAGGCTAATGATGCAGGTTCAAATCCCAATCTAAATCTAAGGGTAGGGATGAGCAAAAATTCATGATCTTTTTTTTGGGCGATCGTGCTTTTCTCATGGGCCTAGGCGAGCCTTTAAAAAATATATCTTCCTTTTGAATTAAATGGCCGGGCCTCAAAAGAGGTTGCCTACGTATCCACGATGGAATCAAGCTTGTCGTAGCTCTTAACGTTTTAATTGGTGGTCGTGCATTTTGCTTTGGAGCAATTTGCAATCAATT
Organism: Beta corolliflora; assembly: GCA_947648045.1. Classification (NCBI taxonomy): domain Eukaryota; kingdom Viridiplantae; phylum Streptophyta; class Magnoliopsida; order Caryophyllales; family Amaranthaceae; genus Beta; species Beta corolliflora. Next base: position 842,528 of record CANSZD010002088.1, read on the forward strand.
AGGCATTGATTTGGGAAGAGGTCTTTGGCAAGGGTAGATAATGATGTAGGTTTGGTTTGGTTTAAAGCGGTCGGACCTCAGCGTGAGGTGTCCTAAGTATCCTTGGCAGAATCAGACCATTCGTAGTTCAGGCTAATGAATGAGAAGGTGCCATGACTTTTGCCTAAGTCGCCCTTATGGGTTTTCGACCTAGCGGACTTTGGTTTGTCTTTTATGGCTTATTGGGATGCGATATGCATGGTTATGGGTTGTCTGAGAAGGTTTATTACAGAGATATGATTTAACTTGTAATGGTTTTTGGTTATGAAGGTCAAGGCCTTTTGGTTGGAGTTTTGGGTTGAAAGTTAAAGGTTTTGAAAGAAGTACATTCGACAAAGTTATTGATGGGCTTATTTGCAACACTTTTTTTTTATTTCGATATTTTGCACTTTTTCATCATTTTTTACCATTTTTTGCTTTTGCTTTTTCTTTTCCTTTTTTTTGTTGTTGCTATCTTTTTTTGCTTGCCCTTTACATTGAATTGTTGTCAAATGTACTTCCAATGAGGTAGGTTAAAGGGAAATGGATGTTATGTATTTAGGTTGAATCGGATGATCAGGATTGGACAAAAGGGAGGAATGCCTCTTTTATGCCAATTTTTTCATTGCCTTTGTTAGAATAGTCATGAGAATTATAAATTCATTTTGTTTTAAGGCGACAATCTTGATTTCCATTGATGCTCATTAATGCAAGGTTAGAGAAAAAATAAATAAATACTCATTTATTAATTGAAAATCATGAGTACATGCAATAAAAGGGGAATCCTATATTAGACTGTGCATATAAGAGAAATAAAACACTCCTACGTCGCATGACGAGACAGCTTCGTTGCTTCGGCCTTCATGAGGTCTCTTTCTAAATGAAAAGAGAAGAAGTGTATTCTTTCGTACTGATTGGACCTAAGCGAGTCCAAATGTTTTAATGAGCGATTGAGCTCGGAGATATGTCTATATCTATGGCGTTGAGGTCATTGTCTTCGGCATTTTTGCAGCAATAGGGACTGTAAGCCTCCTATCGTCTATCATATCTTAGATAAGCTCTTGTAGCAGGAAGCAGTATTATGTCTGTTGCCTCTATGGTATTTGCAATAGGCGCCCTTATCCCATTTTGGTCCTCTTTTATTTTCATGAGGGTCTGGAGTGGGCCCAATAGGAGAAATTGCACCTTTAGCATGAAGGTGGTCAAAAGCAACTTCATAACTCATGCCTAGCGAGGTATACTTTCTTTACGGTTTTTTCTTAGGCCTGGTAAGAGTCAATGTAGGTCTAGAAGGTATCTCTATTTGAGCACATGTTTTCTTTGTTTTCATAAATGTTTGGATGTTGGGTGTATCATCAATAATTCTTTTGCCTCCTTTGGAAAGAGGTAAGCTTTCAGAGACTGATTTGATGGAAGGGTTTATCAGTGGACTGTGTTGTGTGATGTCATGCAGTTCCTTGGTCCTTTGTTGGTCAGTCGCTATTACACCAAAACTATCTAGTGCCTTGTAATCTGCACTAGGATTCTCTTGAAGAATAGTGTAGTGTGCCTCTAGTCTGATGACACGTGCTACAAGATCTACCAGTATACCATTTAACTCATCAACTTATTCTTGAAGTGTGCTTGACATATTGTGTATTTCTACAATGGATCGTCCAACAGGAGATTAGAGATGGAGTGATGGTGGAGAGAAAGGAATGGAATGAAAGAATGAATGTTTGTTTAAAAGTTGAGCTTGTAGAAACGAATATGAATATCCTATATGCATGATGATTTTTTTATTGGATGCACCTAGACCTAATGCATGTATGCATGACTTGTTTGGATGCACATAGACCTAATGCATGTATGCATGAATTTTTGGATGCACCTAGACCTAATGCATGTATGCATGACTCGATCTATGCTTTCGAACATGTAAAGGCTACCTACATATCTCGAACATGTAAAGACTACTAAATGCGGAATACATGAAATGAAATGAGGAGTTTTGATGCAATGAGACTCCTACGGACTCTAGTTATGCATGACGTATATGAATGATGGACTATGCAATGCAAAAAGGATTCTAAGTATGAATGCAATCCTAATTGATATGAAATTCTAATGACCTCAGAATCCTAGACTTGATAGACTACTAACGACTTTAGAATTCTAGAACTTTTAAGGATGTTAGACTCCTAATATGCATGAAACTCTAGTGGACCTAGACTCCTAAAATGAATGGAATTCAAATGGTTTTAGACTCCTAATATGGGCGAAACTCTAATGGATTCGAAACTCCTAAGATGAACCGAATTCTAATGGATTTAGACTGCTACGATGGACAGAATTCTAACGGTTTTAGACTCCCATTATGCATGGACTTTCTATGGATTATAGACTTCTAAGATGGATGGAACTCAAGTGAATTAAAAGTCCTAACATGGATAGAGTTAGACGGGGTTAAGAACTCTAAATGGAGTGAAACTGGATGAACTTAGGTATTTGGGTCAGACGGACTTCTAGTCACTAGTGGAAAAAACGTTATATGTCACAACAAAACCGCTGCGGTCCTTAAGAGAACCGCAGCGGTAAATCGTCAAAAATTTGGGATGCAAAGTGGCCTAACAAACCGCTGCGGTTTTCATAAAACCGCAACGGTTAACAGTTAACCGCTGCGGTTCTCTATTAACCGTTGCGGTTTTATGAACCGCAGCGGTTTATTTTTATTTTTTTTCGCGTTAAAGGGGCCTGGCTCCCTCGCATCACTGTTACCTCCCTCTTTCGTCCTTCCTTTCAAAAAAACGACTCCCTCCAATTCACGCAAGGGTTCCACCACCACTGCCACCACTGGGTTCCACCACCACTGCCACCACTGGGTTCCACCTTCCCCCGACCCCGACGACTACCAGCGTCCTCCTCTCCAATTCGGTGGGTTTCAACCACAAACCCCACCTGCGTCCTCCTCCGTGGCTGCACCACCACCGCAGCAACTCCACCTTTCCTAAACACCTACATTCCTTCTCTACCTCTTCTTAGGTACCTACATTCCTTCTCTACCTCTACCTCCACCATTCCTTCTCATATTTGAAGCTTCAAGTTTATAATTAATTGTTCTTTTATGAATAATTGTTAATTAAATTAGGTTGTATAATATTTAAAGGGTGTAAATTTGATTGATTTGAGTTAATTATTTTATTTAAAGTAGTTAGTTTGATTTTTAGGTTAAAAAAACTAGGGCTTTGTTGTGGTTGCTATTTTTGTGGTTGTTGTTGGTAGTAGCTATTGTTGTTGTTGTTGTTGTTGTTGTTGTTGTTGTTGTTGTTGTTGTTGTTGTGGTAGTTGTAGTACTTAGTAACTAGTTAGGTTTGAACTTTAAACGTTGTTGTTGATTATTGGTTTAGATATTTAGTTTAGTTTAGCTTAGTTTAGTTTTGTTTTATTTGAATTGCTAATTTATACTAATGTTAACTTTTAAACTTTGTTGTTGATTATTGAAGCTAGCTAGGGATGGAGTGTTGAGATCGATTTCCCTATTCACAACCTTGATATTGGTATGTTATCACTCATATTTAACTTTCTTTCATAGTAAATTGGTTTTTATATATATATGTGCAAATGTGTATATATTTATCGTTGAATTGAGATTAGATGTAAAACGTTTTGTTGTTTTTAAAAACCTATGTTTGCATCATCATATCATATGCCTAGATACCCGTTCGAGACTTACTCATTAGGAGTAAGTCGTGAATAGTCCCCGGTTTGGGACTGTTCTTAGATGTTTAATCTCACTTAGGTGGTGAATGTATGTCTTTAGTTCGATTCTAGAGGAAAATCTTGGCTCGTCGTTTCCCTACTTTTGTTCTCTAGGTACATATGTAGATATAAATAACTATATATCTACATCGTGTACTTGGAGAACTGTAGGGAAATGCTGCCGGATTTTCCGTAGATTCGAACTGAAGGCAATACATTCACTAGTGAGATTAGACATCTAAGGATGGGTTAGGTTGGAGTGATAAGGACCCTTGGAAAGCATGCCTAATTTCATTAAATATATATCGTGTATAAACTCTAATAATGTAGTGAAATTCGTCATTGACATTGGGTACTTGTTGCTTGTGTTTAATTAGAGCTAGGTTTGGTTGAAATGAATCGTGCATGGATGTATGGTAGTCGTGACACGTGTGAATTCGTGGATGGGGTCTTTGAATTTTGTGATGCTGCATTAAGTCATCAGGCTGCAAAGGGAACCGAGGGGTTTTATTGTCCTTGTGTTGATTGTGGTAATGTGAGCATCGTTAGTAGCATTGAGTCGCTTAGGGAGCATATCTTTCGTCGCGGGTTTAGACAAGACTACTATGTATGGGTTTGGCACGGTGAGGAGGGTATGTATGATGGTCGAAATGCCATTGTTAACGATGTGCATGAAGAAGGTGAGTTTGATGTCATTGAGAATGACAACATCGAGGATGAATATGAGGATATTCAAGTAGAAGATGATGATGATGAAGGGGATCATATCGAGGAGATGATGGCGGGGGTAGATCATTCTGGCAAACGGCCTCGTATTTTTGAGTGCATGGACGAGGCATCTCGGAAACCGTTGTATCCCGGTTGTACGAGGTACACCAAGCTGACGGCCGTGATAACACTCTTTAATATCAAGACGAAAGCCGGTATAAGTGACTCTTGTTTCACTTCCTTGTTGCAAGCATTTGGTGATATGTTGCCGGATGTCCATGAACTACCCAAGTCGAACTACTATGCTAAGAAACTGATGTGTACCTTCGGTTTAGAGTACCAGAGGATACATGCTTGTCCAAACGATTGTGTGCTATATCGAAATGAATATGAAAATATGGATGAGTGTCCTCGATGTGGGAAGTCGCGTTACAGGCGCGCAGGGGTTGGTGATAAGAAAGGTCCTGCAGCAAAGGTGATGTGGTATCTTTCGATTATACCACGATTCAAGCGCATGTTTTCAATCAAAAAAGATGCTAAGAACTTGAGGTGGCATGCAGAACGAAGGAAAAAGGACGGTTTTCTCAAACATTCGGCTGATTCTCCTGAGTGGAAAGGTGTCAACCATTGTCATAAGACCTTTGGTGCCGAGGACAGAAATTTGAGGCTTGGCCTATGCACGGATGGAATGAACCCATTTGGCAATCTTAGTTCTCAACATAGTACATGGCCGGTTCTTCTAGTTATATACAACTTGCCTCCTTGGTTGTGTATGAAACGCAAATACATCATGTTGTCGATTCTTATTTCAGGGCCGAAACAGCCTGGAAACGAAATAGATGTCTACCTCCAGCCACTTGTTGATGATTTGAGAAAAATGTGGGATGAAGGAGTTTTTGTGTATGACGCACATGCTGATGAGGTATTCACATTGCGTGCCATGCTTTTATTCACTCTTAATGACTATCCTGCTTATGGGAACTTATCCGGGTACAAGAACAAAGGGAAGAAAGCATGCCCGATTTACCTGGACGACACAACATCTAAATACATTACTACTTGTCACAAAGATGTTTATATGCGCACCCGAAGGTTCCTTCGACGCGACCATCCTTATCGTAATAAGAAGAAGGCATTCGATGGAACAGTTGAGGAAGGGGTTGCTCGTAGACCATTGGCCCGGTATTGAGGTTTATGATCAAGTCAAGGGTATTGAAACGATATTCGGCAAAGGAGCGAGTGTTGGTGATAAGGGACTTTGGAAAAAGGAGTCTATTCTGTGGAAACTTCCATATTGGAGAGATCTAGAGGTTAGACATTGTCTCGACGTCATGCACATAGAGAAAAATGTATGTGACGCCATTCTGGGGACACTTATGAATATTCCACATAAGACAAAGGATAGCAAAGGGGTGCGACTGTATCTGGAAAGTGAGGGGCTTCGACCAGAACTATGGGCTCAAAAGAGGGACACTAAGAAAAGAAAGAAAAAAGAGAAAGTGTCTGGAAAAGGAAAAGGAAAGGGAAAAGAAAAGGAACATGAAGAAGGGTCGCCTGCAGGAATTGAAAGAAAAGGAAAGAAAACGGTGAAGGATGATGATAGGAACTATTTACCTCCGACTTGCTACACTCTATCTAGAGCTGAGAAGCGTCTTTTTTGCGAGTGTTTGTACAACATTAAGGTTCCATCAGGGTACTCATCGAACATGAAAAGATTTGTTACCTTAGACGGTGAGTTGAAATTATCGAGCATGAAGTCTCATGATTGTCATGTAATGATGCAAGTATTCTTACCGATTGCAATTCGAGGGATATTGCCGAAACATGTGAGACATACCATAACAGAGCTGTGTTCTTTTTTCAATACTATATGTAGCAAAACGTTACAACCCTCGAGCTTGATGCTCTGCAGGCTAGCGTGATACAGACTTTGTGCAAGTTTGAGATGTACTTCCCACCTGCTTTCTTCGACATTATGGTCCATTTGGTTGTACATCTAGTTCGAGACATTAAGCTATGTGGTCCGGTGTTTTTTAGGTGGTGTTATCCCTTTGAGAGACATATGGGCTCTTTGAAAGATAAAGTAAGGAATCCAGCGCAACCAGAAGGAAGTATAATTCAGGGGATTGTGAGTGAAGAGGTCGGTAATTTTATGGCTGAATTCTTAACTAATGTTGATCCTATTGGACTTCCTACATCTCCACACGAGGGCAGACTCGCGGGTAAAGGTACACTTGGCTCCAAAATGATAGTACCTCCTGTTGAAAGGCGCATACAAGCACACTTATTTGTATTCGGCAAAGATATGGTACAGTGCATCCGTACTTGGATGAGCATTTGGAGGAGTTGCGTGACCAGAATCCAGGTAAAGGGACTAGAGCATTGATGCAGTTGCATAATAAGACGTTTATTGATTGGTTCCATAACCGAATAATGCGTGAAGTAGATTCCAATGTTTATGAAACTCTGAAGTGGCTAAAATTTGGTCCTCGAGAAGCTGTGCACTCCTATGAGGGTTATGATGTTAACGGATATACGTATTGGACAGATCGTCAAGATCAAAAGTCGAGATCTCTCCAGAATAGTGGTGTTTCAGTAGAGGCATCATCTACACAGTATGCAAGTGCCAAAGACAAGTCTCCTATTGATGCTAGATTGTTATACTATGGACGAGTTCAAGATATATGGGAGCTTGTCTACTCTGGTTTCACGGTCTGCTTATTTCGATGCAAGTGGGTTGAGTATAACCGGTGTTACATAAGAAAAGATGACCCTTGTGGATTTACTCTTGTAGACTTGGGTCGGTTGCGTGATAGTGAAGAGCCATTCGTGCTTGCATCACAAGTTAAGCAAGTATTCTACGTAACTGACCCTTCTGATAACAAGTGGTCAATTGTTGTTCCGGGAAAAAGAAGTATACTCGGAGTTGGTGATGTTGAGGATGAGGAGGAGTATGATGCGTTTGAAGACACCCCGCCTTTCACCAGTCCCAACTCCGATGTCACTGATGCGGAGTTAGCGACAAGTTACATGCGTGCAGATCACGGGGAAGGGATAATGGTTGATACTTCAAATGAAGGTGGCAAAAGTAAACAATAGGCTCGACTTCTTTGGTTCCAATTCCGGCTTTCGACTTTGCAATGTCATTTTACTTTATTTTTCACTTTTAGCCGCATGTAGTGTCATGTATAGTTCTTATTACTGTATATATATGTATTTCAATCAACTAAACCCGCTTCACATGTATTGAAACCCATTTTGGGTAAGTGAATGTCATTTTAGGCCAATTTCGGCTTTTCAACCTCAATTTACTTAATTTCTCGCTTTTAGCCGCATGTTAGGTCATGTATAGTTCCAATTAGTATATATATATGTATTACAATCAACTAAACTCGCTTCACATGTATTGAAACCCATTTTGGGTAAGTGAATGTCATTTTAGGCCAATTTTGGGTTTTCAATCTCAATTAACTTAATTTCTCGCTTTTAGCCGCATGTTAGGTCATGTATAGTTCCAATTACTATAAATATATGTATTACAATCAACTAAACTCGCTTCACATGTATTGAAACCCATTTTGGGTAAGTGTGTCATTTCGGGCCAATTTCGGCTTTTCAACCTTAATTAACTTAATTTATCGCTTTTAGCCGCATGTTAGGTCATGTATAGTTCTTATTAGTATATATATATGTATTACAATTAACTAAACTCGCTTCACATGTATTGAAACCCATTTTGGGTAAGTGAATGTCATTTCGGGCCAATTTCGGCTTTTCAACCTTAATTAACTTAATTTATCGCTTTTAGCCGCATGTTAGGTCATGTATAGTTCTTATTAGTATATATATATGTATTACAATTAACTAAACTCGCTTCACATGTATTGAAACCCATTTTGGGTAAGTGAATGTCATTTCGGGCCAATTTCGGCTTTTCAACCTCAATTAACTTAATTTCTCGCTTTTAGCCGCATGTTAGGTCATGTATAGTTCTTATTAGTATATATATATGTATTACAATCAACTAAACTCGCTTCACATGTATTGAAACCCATTTTGGGTAAGTGAATGTCATTTCGGGCCAATTTCGGCTTTTCAACCTCAATTAACTTAATTTCTCGCTTTTAGCCGCATGTTAGGTCATGTATAGTTCTTATTAGTATATATATATGTATTACAATTAACTAAACTCGCTTCATATGTATTGAAACCCATTTTGGGTCAGTGAATGTCATTTCGGGCCAATTTCGGCTTTTCAACCTCAATTAACTTAATTTCTCGCTTTTAGCCGCATGTTAGGTCATGTATAGTTCAAATTACTATATATATATGTATTACAATCAACTAAACTCGCTTCACATGTATTGAAAACCGAATTGGGTAGATGAATGTCATTTTGGGTAAGTGAATGTCATTTCGAGCCTATTAGAGTCACTTAAAGTCGGGTCACATGATTTAAAAACCGAATTGGGTAGATGAATGTCGTTTAGGGTGTAATTATGGATTGTTTGTGGGGGGAGGGGACTGTGCAAGGGGTGCTTGTGCAAGCGGGGTGGGACAGTGAAGGGGGTGAAGGGGGTTGTGCGGGGGGGTGCAGGGGGGGGGGAGTGTGCGGTTCGGGGGGAGTGTGGGGGGCGGGGGGGGGGGAGGGAAGTCAATGGGGGGAGTGAAGGGGGGCTGTGCAGGGGGGCAAGTGAAGGGTGGGGGAGTGTGCAAGGGGCGGTGAAGGGGGGGGGAGTGCGGGGGGTGAGGGCCGTGCAGGGGGAGTGAAAGGGGGGGTGTGTGCGGGCGGCGTGCGGGGGGGGGGGGGCTGTGCGGGGGGCAGTGAAGGGGTGGGGGAGTGCAGGGGGGCGGTCAAGGGGTGGGGGGGAGTGCAGGGGCGATCAAGGGGTGGGGGCGTGTGGGGGCGATCGGGGGGGGCATCAAGGGGTAGGGTTGTGCAGGGGGTTTTTAATCATATGTTTGTTTAATCTTACGCGTTTCTAATATCGTTTTTCAAAATTTCAGGAGTTTCAAACATGGTCCGAGATGATGTGATTGTGGAGGAAGAAACCGATGATGATTATGATAAGTCATTGGATGATGATGATGAGTATGATGCGGAGAAGGAGAACGATAAAGGTGACCCGGAAGACATAGCGCATGATGAGGAGAAGCGCTTGCGTGAAAGGGAACTTCACTTCGCTGAAATAAATGAGGAGCTAGCCGATAAGGCTCCCCCCATTGACAACAATGCTAGGGAAGATTATCCTTGTATTTCATCCGTCATTATGCCACACAAAAATGCGGGGAAAGAGGTTCTTAGTACCAAAACTCCAAGTAAAGTTGCAACAAAGAAGCGGAAAGGAAGGGTGCGACCAAGGGATTGAATTATAACACCCCTATGACCCTCGAGTATGATGATATGGGTCAACCTTGTGGTCAATGGCGTAAAAAGTATGGGCAGCATTTAGGGTTATGTGTGCGCAAACTGAGCATTTTAGTGGGGTGGAAAGATGTGCCCGATGCAATGAAGAAATCATTATGGGAAGACACTTGTGTAAGTTTATTTTTTAACTGAATTCTTTTATTTCCGACATTTAGCCGCATGTTAGGTCATATATAGTTCCAATAGGTACATATATAGAACTATAAGAGTCAATTAAACTCCACTTATATGCTTTGAAACACATTTTGGGTAAATGAAGGCCATTTCGGGCCGATTTTGGCCTTTACACTCCAGTTCACTTAGTTTTTTGCATTTAGGTGCATGTTAGGTCATATATAGTCCCAATAGGTACATATATAACTATAAGAGTCAATTAAACTCCACTTATATGCTTTGAAACACATTTTGGGTAAATGAAGGCCATTTCGGGCCGATTTTGGCCTTTACACTCCAATTCACTTAGTTTTTTGCATTTAGCCGCATGTTAGGTCATATATAGTCCTAATAGGTACATATATAACTATAAGAGTCAATTAAACTCCACTTATATGCTTTGAAACACATTTTGGGTAAATGAAGGCCATTTCGGGCCGATTTTGGCCTTTACACTCCAATTCACTTAGTTTTTTGCATTTAGCCGCATGTTAGGTATTATATAGTCCCAATAGGTACATATATAACTATAAGAGTCAATTAAACTCCACTTATATGCTTTGAAACACATTTTGGGTAAATGAAGGCCATTTCGGGTCGATTTTGGCCTTCACACTCCAATTCACTTAGTTTTTTGCATTTGGCCGCATGTTAGGTCATATATAGTCCCAATAGGTACATATATAACTATAAGAGTCAATAACTCCACTTATATGCTTTGAAACACATTTTGGGTAAATGAAGGCCATTTCGGGCCGATTTTGGCCTTTACACTCCAATTCACTTAGTTTTTTGCATTTAGCCGCATGTTAGGTCATATATAGTCCCAATAGGTACATATATAACTATAAGAGTCAATTAAACTCCACTTATATGCTTCGAAACACATTTTGGGTAAATGAAGGCCATTTCGGGTCGATTTTGGCCTTTACACTCCAATTCACTTAGTTTTTTGCATTTAGCCGCATGTTAGGTCATATATAGTCCCAATAGGTACATATATAACTATAAGAGTCAATTAAACTCCACTTATATGCTTTGAAACACATTTTGGGTAAATGAAGGCCATTTCGGGCCGATTTTGGCCTTTACACTCCAATTCACTTAGTTTTTTGCATTTAGCCGCATGTTAGGTCATATATAGTCCTAATAGGTACATATATAACTATAAGAGTCAATTAAACTCCACTTATATGCTTTGAAACACATTTTGGGTAAATGAAGGTCATTTCGGGCCGATTTTGGCCTTTACACTCCAATTCACTTAGTTTTTTGCATTTAGCCACATGTTAGGTCATATATAGTCCCAATAGGTACATATATAACTATAAGATTCAATGAAAATCCACTTATATGCTTTGAAACACATTTTGGGTAAATGACGGTTATTTCGGGTCGATTTTGGCCTTTACACTCCAATTCACTTAGTTTTTTGCATTTAGCCGCATGTTAGGTCATATATAGTCCCAATAGGTACATATATAACTATAAGAGTCAATTAAACTCCACTTATATGCTTTGAAACACATTTTGGGTAAATGAAGGCCATTTCGGGTCGATTTTGGCCTTTACACTCCAATTCACTTAGTTTTTTGCATTTAGCCGCATGTTAGGTCATATATAGTCCCAATAGGTACATATATAACTATAAGAGTCAATTAAACTCCACTTATATGCTTTGAAACATATTTTGGGTAACTTTTTGTTTGTTTCTTGTTTTTATCGAATACGTTCCATATTACTCATAATGAGGAAAAAAAGGCGGCGTTTCTATCCGCGGTGGCCGAAAGATTTAGAGCTTTCAAAAGCAAACTAGTGAGTGGGTGGATCACGAAACGGAGAAAGAGGACTATAAAGAGGAGGAAATTTCAAAAATCAAAGCAAAATGAGGGTGAGACGGACAAGGAGGCCGAAAAAGAAACAAATAAAAAAGGAAGGGGGAGAGGAAGATACATTTCAACCGGATTCTTTGCCTCATCAGATTTGGGGACATATAAAACCAGAAGATTGGGAGGCATTTGTTGCCCAAAATGCTACGCCGGAGATGGTGGTAAGTATTGCACTTTAAACTATACATATTCGACTTTGCATGTTCACTTTCAATACAATTACATGTGTTTTCTAATTGCCCATGTGAATTTATAGGCTAAGCGTGAGAAACATTCACTCAGTGCAAGACAGAGGAAGCACTACCATCATATGGGTTACCATACTTATGCGAGCGCGAGAAAGTTGTGGATTGACGAGAAATTTTACCCTTCTACCGATACAACCACAACGCCGTCTTCTAGCTCTAAGGCCGCGCCGTCTGTCAAAGTTGATCGTGTCGCTGATTGGTGGTGCTCCTTGCATAGGCGTGATATCAACAATCAAATGACCATTTCAGATCCGGGAACCTTGAAGATAGTCAATGCCGTTGTAAGTACATGCACTACCAATCCCCACCCCCCCGCACACCCCCCCCACCCCCGCACACCGCCCCCCCCACACGCCCACACCCCTAACAATCCCCCCACCCCCCGCAAACTCCCCCACGCCCCGCACACTCCCCCCCCACACCGCCCACACCCCTAACAATTCCCCCACCCACCGCACACCGCCCCCGCACACTCCCACCCCACCGCACACTCCCCGCACACGCCCCCCACCCCCGCACACTCCCACCCCACTACACATTGCCCTCCACTCCCGCACACCGCCCCCCCCCCGCACACCGCCCCCACTCCCCGCACACATCCCCATTACCCCGCACAGCCCCCCACCCCCGTACACATCCCCTACTCCCCGACACATCCCCCTCCTCCCCGCACCGCCCGCACACCGCCCCGCGCACGCCGCACCCCCCCCCCACCCCCTGCTCCCCCACACCGCCCCCGCACACTCCCCCCCCCCGCTCTCCACCCCGCACAAGTCTTGCACCACCCCCCTGCCGCCGCTTATGATGTTGAATTTTTTTTTTTTAACTTACCGTTGTTAATTTCTCTATAGATGAGGCTCAAGCAAAAAGAGGTTAGCGGCGAGTTCACTCCCCAAGGCAACAAAGATGCCCTTTATGAGACTTTGGGAAAGGACCACAGTGGACGTTTGAGGGGTTTAGGTGGTATTCGTCTAGGTGTGACAAAAGCGTATTCTAAAGATCACTCCGTGGGTACAAAATCACGCTCTCAACCACATGATATGGAAGCTATGACACAAGCTATTCGGGAGAAGCTTACAGAGGAAATTACGGAGAAAGTCACGGAGAAAGTGACGGAGAAAGTCACAGAGAAACTCACGGAGAGTTTCAACGCGGTCCTCTCACAGTTTGGTTTACCGGCGATACATCAACATAAACTGGATCGTCTTTTGGAGGACAAAGCTAGCCATCCTAACACACAAAAATCCCCACCATCTATACTTGAGTTAGAGGTAACTATTATCCTTATAATTTTTAAAACTAAGTAACATCTTATATTCTGTAATTACATGTTCGTAACCTCAATTTCATTTACTTTTTGAAGGAAGAAACGCCTTGCCAGCTTTTACTAGATGTAAAAGATGAGGGTTTGATTGTAGTGGCTGTAGGAAATGCACAACCATGAAGTGAACGAGCAACAGTCCATCATGAGCCTGTGGACAATGAGCACTTGGCGGTTAGTGTAGTCACCATTACTCCTGGTTACGAAGACTTTGCTCTTCCGCTGCCTAAACCGTCAATTGATATAAATGTCTTGACCGACGCTCGTGGTGGTTATGTGTTGTGGCCATCGGCATGGGTGAGGTTTTTAGACGAGGTAAATTGAAGCAACTTAAATCCATATTCATAATGATTTGTTTCATACCTACCTACTAACTAAGTTGAATGTTTTTACCGTTGAATTATTAGGTTTTGGAGAGAATAAACAAGCCCAAGGAAAGCAAGGCGAACTCACCTCCTCTAGAGAAGGCGAAGAAGGGTTCAGAGAAGAAGGGTTCAAGCGGGCCAAAGAAGGCCATTTTGGGTAAAGGAATGCAAGATTCAAGTCACCAAGAAAAACCAACTACATATACTTGGATCGAGAAACCAAAGATCGAGTGTCTCACTAAGGCATGCATATGGCTACATGCAAATGTGCGTGATATGCCGGATGATGCACCTCTCGAGGTGAATTTGGGTACCACGCAATTCAACTACTTTGAGGATACATCGACATGGGTGTCTAAGGGTGATTTGAAAGAGTTCCTTTGCGGAGAGATGTTGAATGTTTCCTTGATTCAAGTCTTCATGAGGTAAAACATTTGTACTTTTGAAGTAAATAAAAATGCTTTGCAATATACAATAATATATTTATGTTACGAAGTTGGTTGTGCTTTAAAGATTACTCCAAGATGATCGTTGTGGACGCACGAGCATACAAGAGCAATTTGGGTGGTTATGTCCAAATTTCACCCGAGCCGACAATTGTTTGCAAAACACAAATGAGGTGAAGGAGTATATTTGGCTATGTATCAAAACATCTCTACGTGCACAACATAAGTTCATACTTGCCCCTTGTTTTGAAGAGTATAGTTCTTAACCTTGTATCTATTTTTACCACTTTAATTATCATTATATATACAATAGAAGTACTCACATGATTGCTTCCAACCTTTTTTGGCATTTTAGTCTCCATTGGTCGCTCGTTGTGATTTGTCCTTCAAACAACACAGTATATCATTTTGATTCTATAGCTCAAGATCCACCACGACACTTATTCCTCAAATCATGCATAAATAGGTATATTTGTTATTTAAAATGCTAATAAGCATTACACTTTTTACTAATTTCATTCTTTGGCCACTTCTCACATGAAATTAACTTAACTACAGTTCTTTGAAGAAATTTAAGAGCACGGGAAAAATACCTGAATGGAAAGCAATGAAGGTAATACATATTAGTTAAGCTACGTACTTCTTTCTTTTAGCAAAAAACAACCATGTATGTTAATTACATTATTTTTTATGTAATTCTATGATTAGTGTGCTCAGCAACCAGGGGGAACCGAGTGTGGCTACTATGTGTTGAGGTTCATGTTCGATATAGCCTCAAGTTGCAAGGAAGTCGGGGATATTGAGAAGGTATATATATATATATATATATATATATATATATATATATATATATATATATATATATATATATATACATATAAAACTAATATACGTAGCTTAATTTAAAGTCGATTTTGGCCTCTTAAGCTCAATTTCTTTAGTTTCCCGCATTTAACATGTTAGGTCATCTACACTTCTAACAAGTACATACATAATTATTAGAATCAATTAAACTCCACTCATATGCGTTGAAACCCATTTTGGGTAAATGTATGTCATTTAGGGCCGATTTTAGCCTTTAAAGCTCAATTCACTTAGTTTTGTTTTCTTTCCGCCTTTAGCCGCATGTTAAGTCATATATAGTTCCAATAGGTACTTATATAACTATAAGATTCAATTAAAGTTCACTCATATGCTTTGAAACCCATTTGGGATAAATGTATGTCATTTAGGGCCGATTTTAGCCTTTAAAGCTCAATTCACTTAGTTTTGTTTTGTTTCCGCCTTTAGCCGCATGTTAAGTCATATATAGTTCCAATAGGTACATATATACCTATAAGAGTCAATTAAATTTCACTCATATGCTCTGAAACCCATTTGGGGTAAATGTATGTCATTTAGGGCCGATTTTAGCCTTTAAAGCTCAATTCACTTAGTTTTGTTTTATTTCCGCCTTTAGCCGCATGTTAAGTCATATATAGTTCCAATAGGTACATATATAACTGTAAGAGTCAATTAAAGTTCACTCATATGCTTTGAAACCCATTTTGGGTAAATGAAGGCCGTTTCGGGCCGATTTTGGCCTTCGAAGCTCATTTCACTTAGTTTCCCGCATTTAGCCACATGTTAGGTCATATATAGTTCCAATAGGTACATATATAACTATAAGAGTCAATTAAAGTTCACTCATATGCTTTGAAACCCATTTTGGGTAAATGAAGGCCGTTTCGGGCCGATTTTGGCCTTCGAAGCTCATTTCACTTAGTTTCCCGCATTTAGCCACATGTTAGGTCATATATAGTTCCAATAGGTACATATATAACTATAAGAGTCAATTAAAGTTCACTCATATGCTTTGAAACCCATTTTGGGTAAATGAAGGCCGTTTCGGGCCGATTTTGGCCTTCGAAGCTCATTTCACTTAGTTTCCGGCATTTAGCCACATGTTAGGTCATATATAGTTCCAATAGGTACATATATAACTATAAGAGTAAATTAAAGTTCACTCATATGCTTTGAAACCCATTTTGGGTAAATAAAGGCCGTTTCGGGCCGATTTTGGCCTTCGAAGCTCATTTCACTTAGTTTCCCGCATTTAGCCGCATGTTAGGTCATAAATAGTTCCAATAGGTACATATATAACTATAAGAGTCAATTAAACTCCACTTATATGCTTTGAAACACATTTTGGGTAAATGAAGGCCTTTTCGGGCTGATTTTGGCCTTCGAAGCTCATTTCACTTAGTTTCCCGTTTTTAGCCACATATTAGTTCATATATAGTTCTAATAGGTACATATATAACTATAAGAGTCAATTAAAGTTCGCTCATATGCTTTGAAACCCATTTTGGGTAAATGATTGTCATTTTTAACCGATTTTAGCTTTTGAAGCTCGATTTCTTTAATCTCTTTAGAATTATCTAAGGTCTTACTCAAACTAAAACTGATATTATATATGTGTGTTTCCTTATGTTTAAGGTATTCAACCAAAGGGAGAGTTCTTTCACCACAACCGAGATAAACGAGGTTCGGGATTTGCTAGCACACTACCTTACCGATGTTTGCATGTGAAGATGATGCCGCGACTTTGAGTTTATTTGTTCTTATTGTTCTACTTGCTCGTTATTTAGGTACAATAATATAATTGATGTTTATTTAGGATTTTAGTACTTAGTACAACTTCATTTGTAGTACATTCTCCAAATTTTATATTTATATATATATTAATTTGACTTGTATACGACGCGCTTGTGGGATTTGTGTCAACTATAGCAGGTTAGATATAATAAAATATTATATATATACAAATAATATATATATATATATATATTATATAACATTAACTGATGCGGTTTACTAAGAGAACCGCATCAGTTAATGTTCCAATGCATACAAAGAGGTTGGCGGCAAAGAACAAACCGCTGCGGTTTCAAGGAAAAACCGCAGCGGTTTTCCCAATTAACCGCTGCGGTTTTACCTTGGAACCGCAGCGGTTTGTCCTTTGCCGCTGCGGTTCACAACAGCAGCAGTTTTTTAATGAAAACTGCCGCTGGTCCAACCGTTGCGGGCCAAAACCGCAGCGGCAAGCCCGGTTTTGACCGCAGCGGTTGGACTTTATTCCACTAGTGAGTGCAATTATAATTCCTAAGCGGATGAGACTTTTACAACAAGATGGACACTAAAAAGAATCCTAAATGATGTACACATGAAAATATGGATAATATAGGATAAATATTTGAAAAAATATATGGGATAAGAGATGGGATGAAATTTTGAAAGAGATAGGAGAATAATATGTGAAAGGGGTAGGAGATATAATTTTTAAAAAAAATAAAGATGGTTTTTCAAAATGATATGAGATAAAGTTTTCGAAATAGGATCGGAGATATAGTTTGGTAAAAGATGGGGATAGAATTTTCGAAATAGATAGGAGATTAGAGATTGAATTTTTTTTTTGAGATGGATTTTTTTTAAATAAAGAGAAAAAGGATGGAAATATATTTTTTTTGTTGATGAAAAAGGAAATCAAGAAGGTATAGATTGAAGATGGAAATTGGGACAAAGAATGGGAATAACAGGAAATTTGCAACACAATGGAATTATGGGTGCTGAAATTGAGCATGCACTAAACAGACTAATGCGCCACACGCGAACATAGTACGCTCCACGCTGGGCCAATGCGCGCGGAGCAAGGACGAGACGCAGCAAGCAGGATAGACATGCGCTGTACGCGGAAGCGATGCGCAAAGCGCAGATAACTCGCGCTACACGTAGGTGAAATGTGCTTGACGCAGACGTTCTAGCGCTGCACGTTGAGTATCCGCGCGGCGCGCAAGAAATACGAAAGCTCATTTTTTGCTTTTTCAATAACTTAAATTCGCTTGATGATTTTAGTTCTAAAATTTACGCAACATATAACAATTAAAGGCACGCAACACACAAATATGCACAATTAAGATAATAATAATATGCAAAGTTCTCAACCTAAAGTCCAGTTCTACGTTTGAAACTATGGTCAGGTTTAGGTTAAGTCTGAAAAGGGTCAATGACTAAGAGATTGATCCCACGCTTCGTACCTTTGCTTAAAAAGGTGGCCACGTATAAGACGCACTCTAGTTCTCAAGTTAGGAACAAGAGAACAATGCCATGGTTGGGCAGGTTTGCTTATGACTAAGATCCAACACTATCGCTCAGGAAGCTTTTTGGAAGGACAAAGCGCAAACCACCCAGGGGTGACGTCACGCATAGAACATGCGCTAATGAGGCAAGGTAGATTGTCCTTATGGTGGCTTAAACAATAGCTATGCATATGCAAAATAATATGTTATTCTAAGGCATAAAAAGAGAATGAATCGTATTTTTCAATTTTCACCCACTCATTTAAAAAAATTAATTTTTAAAAATCCTCCCTAGTGAAGTCGCCAAATTGTAGGCGTGATTTTATTTCGTCTACGCGGTGTGAGCGCGTATTTGACTACCCCATTGTTAAGGTTTTATTAAATACGTTTTCAAAGTCGCCAAAATGTCTTTATAAGAAGACTCATAAACCTAATTGGATATTTACTTTGATTGTCCTATGCACAATTTTTATCACCCACATGTTATTATTTCTAAACAAGACCTAAGGAATTGTTCTAACTAAATCAGATAATTTGGACAACCTGCTAGGAACCTTGTAAATTGATTGCTTTATAACTTGTCACTAAAAAAATAGTCTTTTATGTGTTTAACGAACCAACTTAGACTGATATTTTTTAGGGTGCTTAAAATATTATATGGTTGTTCTTTTGCATAAAACTATGATATGAATCGATATTTAGTAGAGGCCATCAATGGGCGAACTGGGTTCACTATGACCATATTCGTACCATCACCCCCGAACTCAATTTTTGGTTCAATTACCATCTATGGAGTCAAGACGGAGAAATCTACATTGGATAAGTCTCGCAGTTGTCCCTTCAGTTTTAATTAAATATGCTTATTTAATTAAATATCTACATCATGGCAATATAAATAAAGGAATTACTCAAGGGTCCTCAGGAGTATACCTGTGCGGTTTAGGCCTAAGAGCGTAACGACCTTCAGGAGGAGCAATCTTGAAACCAAAAGCACGATATAATTAAGAACGTAAAAGTGTTTGATGTGTTTGGTATACGAGTATAGAGTATGGGAGTATTCGTAAATTAAAGTGCTCGAGAAATAAAATTGAAAAAAACGTCCTTTGATTCGGGAAATCAAGGGGGTATTTATAGAAAAAAGGAATGTGCGCTTCACACGCCAACCTGCGCCTGACGCACATTGGCGCGCCTGACGCAGCAAGCCCAATAGACAGCGTACACGTGGTACGCGTCTTTAAAAAGATAAAAAAGAAAAGCTGCGTGTCACACGGAGTGGTGCGCTAGGCGCAGGACTCTGTGTGACTCACAGATCCACGTGTCAAGCGCAGATTGGTGCACCTGACACACCATGGCCAATGCGCTGGGCGCACCGCCTGCGTCCAGCTCATTTGCCAGCCTTTTTCATTAAACACGTTTTTAAAAGAGTATTTTATCCCTTTAAATTCCGAGATTCAATATTGCGTATAAAAAAACTGATTTTAATCCCTTAGATTTTTTATTAAAAATAATAAATAATCAATTGGGCTTTTAAAATATTTTAAATGGACTCAAAATATTTTGTGGGCTTAAAATACAATTAATTATCATGAATAATTAAGGAAATATTGATTTAATCAGTCCCAACTATGGGCGTTCTGACAAAAGCAGTCCCAACTATGATTTTTTATTGTTCAGTCCCAACTTTGAAGGATAGTTTACAAAAGTAGTCCAGCAGGTTAGAAACCTGCTGTAGCATGTAATTTGCCATTTTTTCTTTTTTTTCCTATCTTCTTCCTCCCTCCTTCTTTCACTGCTCCCTCCTCTCCTCTGCCACCCAACCCCCTCCCCCTTCCACCCCACTACCCCCTCCCATCCCCCGACCACCCATCCCCGCCCCCAAAACCCCCTCCCCCGCCCCCAGCCCAACCCTCCCCCGCCTCGCCACCTATCCCCCACCCCGAAACCATAT
The DNA here is from genome assembly GCA_947648045.1 of Beta corolliflora. NCBI lineage: Eukaryota > Viridiplantae > Streptophyta > Magnoliopsida > Caryophyllales > Amaranthaceae > Beta > Beta corolliflora. The sequence continues at coordinate 862,908 of CANSZD010002088.1, forward strand.
GTGAATCTCCACCTCTTCAGCCACCTGAGGGCTGAGCACGCCTTACTAACCTGCTCCACCTTTTCCTGTCATTAATTATCCATTAATCTCATACAATAAAAATTGCCAAAAGAAAAAAGCTCATAATATATCGAATCATAATTTCACAGTGAATTTCACCAACTTTGGATATTAATTGAGGAACCCATCCATCCAAAACAAACGACACATGACCAATATTGATTGAGCATAAGGAGACTTAAAAGGCCCTCATAATCATAGAACATAGAGCATGAAAAATAATTGAGAACATAAATTGAATGAAGAAAAAATGGATCAAATTGCAAGCGTAAGAGCAGTGGATATATCAAATTACAAACATGAGACGTAGCTATCACATTAGAAGAATATAAAGAAACTTAGATTGATAAAGAGGAGAAGAGAGAATGTTAGTAGAAAATTTCATCTAACTGGACCAGTTCAAAAACCCGATGTACTGGCTTGGCAGTGAGGAGGGTTCTCCCCCCAGCCCCCCTTCTTGAAGATGATGAATGGTGGCGGGGGTGGAGGATTATTTTCTGGGGGTGGGGAGCTGCTGCATGGGTGGGGGTTGGTTGAAGGGATTGGTTCACGGTTGAGTGGGGAGGAGGGAGAAAGTGGATGGATGGTGGTGGTGGTGGTTTGGGTGGAGGGAGAATAAGAAAGGGGGGAGAAAACATTAAAAAAGGGGGAAGAAGAGGGGTGGCAGGGGAAGGGGAGGAAGGAGGGAGGAGAGAGAAAGACTGAAGGAGGAGGTAGAAGAAACAGGTCACAAAAAAGTAAAAAGGAAAATAGGATTTTTTTTTTACCGGTTTAGTAAGTCACCAGTCCACGTAGACCACCAGTGTAAAGGGGGGGTTAAAGTTGAGACTGAACAATGAAAAAACCATAGTTGGGACTGTTTTTGTCAGGACGCCTATAGTTGGGACTGTTTAAATCAATTTTTTCAATAATTAATTGGGCTTTCGAATAAGATTTCAAAATACACTTTAAATTTATTTTGGGTTGGCTCTTCAGATTACTTTTCCGTTTGGCGGTATGTTTCATCATTGGACCCTTAAATGGGGAGACACGATTATGTGTCTACATCTTGGTTTTGAAAACTACAAGAAAAGGAACAAACCTAAGAAATATGTTGATCTACCTAGTGATAAGTTGTGCATGTATTGTGGCAAGACAGGTCATTACATAATGGATTGCTAACTAAGAACTGGTATGATTAACAAAAATGTAAAGACTAGCAACAAGAAATGGGTTGTTAAATCAAGTACTAGTCAAGAACAGGAACCCACAAAAGAAGGGGTTCTTACAACTAACCACTAGTTGATTTGTGCATGTTAAAGTGAGGGGAACAACACTTGCTATCTTGATAGTGGTTGTTCTAAACATATGACAGAAGACAAATCTAAGTTTCTCTCACTCTCAACCTATGAAGGTGGAAGTGTGACATTTGGTGACAACATGAAAGGTAACATAGTTGCCATGGGTAAGGTTGATAAGTCACTATCACATTTCATTGACAATGTTTTTCTAGTTGAATGATTTAAACATAATCTTTTAAGTATTTCCTAATTCTGTGACAAGGGAAATGTTGTTAAATTTAATAGTGAAAAATGCTTGATCGTTAACAATAACTCTAAGAATGTCATCTTGGAAGGAACAAGGAAAGGGAACACATATATTGTGGATCTTGATCTTGTTCCTAAAAACAACTAGACATGCCTTAGTGTTATTGAGGATGATCCTATTTTATGGCCTAAGCTCCTAGGTCATGCTAGCTTTTTATTGCTTGACAAACTTCGATCAAAATACTTGGTTTTGGGATTACCATCTATTAAATTTCATATTGATCAAGTTTGTGAGGCGTGAGCCAAAGGAAAACATGTTAGATCCTCTTTCAAATCTAAAACTGTTGTAAGCACCACAAAGCCATTGGAATTCATTCACATGGATTTGTATGGCCCATGCGGATTCAAAGTAGAAGTGGAAAGAGGTATGTGCTAGTTATTGTTGATGACTACTCAAGATTCACTTGGCTTATTTTCCTCTCTAGCTAGGATGAGACTTATGATGAGTTCCTTGTCTTTGCAAAAAGAGTTCAATATTTGAGTGGTCACAAATTGATGCATATTAGATCTGATCATGGCAAAGAATTTGAAAATGGCTTGGACCATAATTTTTCCGCTCCAAGAACACCTCAACAAAATGGTATTGTGGAGAGGAAAAATATTTGGAGGAAATGGCTAGAACTATGTTAATAGCTAGTGATCTTCCAAATAACTTTTGGGCTAAAGCCGTGAACACTGCTTGCCATATCATAAATCGTGCCATAATGAGACCTTTAAATAACAAGACTCCTTATGAGATTTATTTTGGTAAGAAACTCAATATTACACATTTCAGAACATTTGGATGCAAATGTTTTGTTCATAATAATGGAAAAGATAATCTTGGAAAATTTGGTGCTAGGAGTGATGAAGCAGTATTTCTAGGATATTCTTCACATAGTAAGGCTTATAGAGTTTACAATAAAAGAACTATGTGTGTTGAAGAAAGTGTACATATAATATTTGATGAATCTGACAACTTTGATCCAAGCAAGCAGGTTGAAGATTTTGAAATAGGCTTGGTTTGTCCAAATGAAAAAGAAGCAGATTCAATTGAGGAGAAAGAAGAAGAAAAAGAGGAAAGGAACAAAGAAGATGAAACTATACATAACAATGTTGTTCCTGTTCCTCAAGAAGATGGAGTTGTTTATGTTCCTACTGAAAATAATAATGTTGAAGAAACTGATTCAACAATGGCTGAAAGAGGAACAAACGAACAAGGCTCCTCCTCCTCGTAAGAAACTCAAGGAGAACAACTTGTTCCTATAAGAGAATTTCAACCTAAACCGTGGAAACATCAAAGATCACATCCAGTGGAACTCATAATAAGTGACATATCAAAAGGTACGCAAAATAGATCTCAGTTAAGGAATTTTTGTGCATTTCATGCGTTCCAATCAATGATGGAGCCAAGAAATCATGAAGAAGCCTTTAACTGACTCTGATTGGATCACTGCTATGCAAGATGAGTTAAATGAGTTTCAAAGGAACAAGGTATGACATTTAGTCCCTCTTCTAAACAACAAAAGGTAATCGGTTTCAAATGGGTGTTTAGAAACAAACTAAATGAGTATGGAACAACTGTTAGGAACAAAGCTAGACTTGTAGTAAAAGGTTATAATCAACAAGAAGAAATTGACTATGAAGAAACCTTTGTTCTCGTTGCTATACTTGAGGCCATTAGAATACTTATTCCATTTGCTGCCTACATGGGATTAAAATTGTATCAAATGGATGTCAAATATGCATTTCTAAATGGTTATTTAAATGAAGATGTATATGTTGAACAACCTCCTGGATTTAAAAATAATAATTTCCCAAACCATGTCTACAAGCTTGATAAGACTCTTTATGGGTTAAAGCATGCACCTAGGTCATGGTATGAGAGATTATCTAAGTTCCTTTTGGTAAACAATCTCAAAAGAGGAAAAATTGATAAAACTTTGTTTCTAAAATAAAAAAGAGCAAATATACATCTTGTTCAAATATATGTTGATGAAATTATATTTGGAGCAACTAATGAGTCATTATACAAAGAATTCTCTAAGCTTATGAGTAATGAATTTGAAAAGAGTTTGATGGGTGAGTTGAATTTCTTTCTTGGGTTACAAATTAAGCAAACTGAAAAAGGAATAATTATTCACCAACAAAAATACATAAAGGAAATATTGAAGAAATATGGTATAGAAAATTCAAAGATTAATCACACTCCTTTGGGACTTCTACTAGATTAGATGAAGATTCCATAGGAACAAGTGTTGACCAAACAAAATATAGAGGCATGATTGGTTCCTTTTTTTATCTAACTGCTAGTCGTCCAGACATAGCTTTTAGTGTTGTTTTGTGTGCTAGATTTTAAGCAAATCCCAAGGAGTCTCACTTAACTGCAGTAAAGAGAATTCTTAGATATCTCAAAGGAACAGATGATCTTGGACTCTTCTATCCAAGATGTGACACATTCGAGCTAAGAGGATATGCTGATGCTGATTATGCTCGAGATCTTGTAAATAGGAAAAACACCTCATGTATGGTGTAATCCCCCGAAATTTTATAAACATATTTTAATATATAGTTATTTATATTTTAATATATTTTAGCATTTTAATGATTTCATATTTCAAAGGTTGACTATTTGAAGGTCAAAGGAATTGTTTTAATAATCTATTCAAGTTAAATATTTATTAAAGTCATGCTTTGAAAGTACTTGAAATGTTTGAAATACCTATTTGAATTTGAAAAGGAGTTTAAATGGGCTTGAGGAACCCAAATACTAATTCTAGTAATGTTAGGAGTTCAATTATCATTCCTATTCATCATTAAACTCTATTTGAAGTCCAATTGTCTTTTCCTAAGCCCACAAAAGGGAAACTATAAATACCCCATAAAACCCCAAATTTTCCCCACAACACAAATTTTCTCTCTCCTCCCTCACATACAACCGGCGGCCATTCTCTCTCTCTCCTCTTCAACGTTTTCTTTTCTTCTCCTATTTTCTTTCTTCTTCTTCAAGAAACACTTTCTTCTTCACCAAGAAACGTCACAACACCACAATTTCCTCCACCACCGCCGAGTGTAGCTGCTGCCGCTGATGTCCTTCTTCACGCCGGCGCTTCCTTGTTCCTCCTCTTTGTTGTGTTGGTTTAATTCTTTTCTTCCTCCTCAAGTTTTGATTAAAGATTATGTTTTTATGTTTTGTTTTAGTACTAATTATGATTAGAGGCTTTAATTTACTGTTTTAATTATGAATCTATGATTATATAAATTATGTATTGAAAGAATAAAATTTCAGATTTGATTATTATATTTAGATTGAGTTTTCATTATCGAAAGCATGAATTTTTAGGGTGTTAAAGATTGGAAAATCATAGTAGCATGTTATAAACTATGAAATTGATTTAACTTGTGAATTTAAGCATGTTTAAGTATGTTTAAAGGAAGTTTTAATAATTTATAAGTTGCTGGAATTTTAGAAAGGTTGTTATTAATGGAGTTTTATGGATTTTAATGACTAGTATAGTAGTACTATGCTAGGTAATATAAGTAATTGAGGTTTTAATGATAAAAACAACTTTTTAAATATTTTTAAAGGGGATTTAAAGTATTTTAAAGTTGCTGGAATTTATTTGGAGTATTGATTTTAAATTCTATTGGTTGTTTTAGGCGGAGATTACTCTGTAGGCGGTTTTTAAGGTGATTAAAGGTGGCCTACCAATTTGTCTACACAAGGTACGTACATACCTATGTGTTGATTGAGATAGTATCATGATTTAAGGAAGGAAAATTATGTAGTATCATGTATAGGAACTATGTTGAGTTCGTATATGATATTGATTATGTTGGATTTTTCATGTTTTATGTTGTGGTGTAAACATGTTGATTATGAGATTATATTATGAGATTTATATCATGTTTGTATGGAAAATTGATGCAAGCATGTTGGTTGGGAATTTTAATTTATTAATTCACATGGGGGAATTAATATATTTATTAGTATTGGATCATGATTGATCATTGTTCCCTTTGAGTATTTCACTGCTTTATAAGGACCGAGGGCCTTATCTGGTAAGTTGATATTTTCTACCTATGAAAGGTAATTTGATTGTTGGCTAGGTTCAACAAATAAGAAGGATTGAATTAAAGTTGAAAGGTAATCTTGGATTGTTAAGTTGTGTGATCGCTTATCTAATCCTAAGATAAAAATGAAAGTTTGTAATGGTTGCTTGATTGTATGTTTGTTGTACTTGTGAGTCATAACAAGTAATAACTGGTAAATCATGTAAAGTAAAACTGGATAGCAATAGCTTTAGACTGGTGCACGTCTGAAGTGTTGGACAATTAGGAGTTGGAGTACATGGTGGTAGCCCATGGCTTTTTCTGGGGCCGGATTGATCACCGTGTCCTATTTTTATTTCAAAAGTTCCTCGATATCGTAGGTCATGGGAATATGGAGTCGCGCCCGTATTTCGTCTTCCAAAGGGAAGGCTGATTTTAGTTAGACAACTCGGTCCATTGACTATTCCATTTAAAGTAATAAGAATGTTGTTAAGGTTTAGTTCAGTAAAAGTTATCTGCAAGTTATTATACTATTATTTATTCCTGCTTACTATTTATTAGTATCATGTTAGGATTGTTTGTTTATTTAGTATGTAGTACTCAGCTTTGCTGATTACGTGCTTTTGTTGTGTATGTTGATCATGGCTTTGCCTTATTGATCCTGTGATGACCCATTTCGATGAGCAATCTCTAGGGATCAATAGTACATTGTCTATCTACAGGTAGGAAGATGATGCATCATTAGGATCGGGATTTTGGAGAGCTTGTGTAGTTTATATTTTGTACTCTTGAGTTATACTTTTTATAAGTTCATTTGATTTGGTTTTAAAGTTGACTTTGGTTTTGTTGATTAGTTTAGAGTTGACTTATTGTTGACTAAGTTTTATTTATAAAGTTTATTATTATTGTTTTCGGCTGCAAAATTCTGAATAAGCCGATACGTTTTTACACGGGCGATAATACTTTGATAATTCTCTATGTTTTATATTAAAAAGGTATTTTAGAAAAGAGAGAATTATTAGGGTGTTACATATGGTTCAATTTCTTAGTCCCGATTCAGTTTCTTGGAGCACCAAGAAACAAAACTCTGTTGCTTTATCCACTGCTGAAGTAGAATATGTAACAGCTGCTGCATGTTGCTCTCAAATGCTTTGGAGAAAACAACAACTTTGTGACTATGGAATAAACTTTAATTGTCTTCCTATTTATTGTGATAATACTAATGCCATCAGTATTTCAAAAGATCCAGTGCATTATTCAAGAGTTAAGCATATACATATCAGACATCACTTTCTAAAAGAAAATGTGGAAAAAGGCTTGATTAAACTTGAGTTTTGTCAAATTGAGAATCAGATTGCTGATATAATAACCAAGCCCTTCAAAGGGATAGATATGAAAAATTAAGGCTTGAGTTAGGTTTAATAAAACTCAAATGATTGTTCATGCTCCTATCCCCCTTGTTTTATTTAAATTGACTTACTCTACGTGATATTAATAAGTGATTGTGAATGAATGCCTAAGACCATTGCAAAATGAAAATGTTCAAAACATAAACTTGTATTCAAAAGAATAAAACCACTCACTAATATCACATAATATTCCCCTTATTGTTCCTAAGAGATTGAAAAGTGTAATACTTGACGAATTGTTGATAAGTAGTATAAGTTGTTCCTATAGCACAAGTTCCTTATTTGTTTTTCTCTTTCACAAATTAAAATCCATAAAAATTAAAAAACAGAAAATCCCAACAATATAGGAATCGGATTATTTAATCTTGATTCTTCTTTATCTTTTCTTTTCTTTTATTTTTTCTTTTAATTTTATTTTTCTTTTTTTTCCGCGTGTGACTCTTCGTTACTGTTACATGCATTTTCCCTCTTTCTTCTTTCTTCCATTTACATTCCGTGTTCCTCTAACTCGCTTCACCATCACCACTCCTCATCTCCATTACACCTCTTCGCACACCATAAATCTGCGATTTCTCTTCACCAAATGGCAAAAACCTCTCTCAAGTCACCTTTCCCTAAAGTTAAATCTCCTAAAAACTCACAAATGGAAAACCCCTCTTCTCCTCCAAAAACCCTAGAAATCGAAACTACTCAAGAAACACAATTGGTGGTAGAAGAAAAGTCGAAAACTCCTAGAAGAAGTTCAAGGAGAAGGATATTAATTGGGGAAGATGAGGAGGAAGAAGAAGAAATCCCCGCAACATTTGAGGGGGAAGATGAACCGAATCCTGGAACTGCTGCTTCTTCCTCAAAGAAGTGTGTAGAAAGAAGTGAATCTAAGCATTTCCTCGGTTTTTGTGCTGATCTAGATTGGGCTAAGAGTGTTAAATTCACCGAACTTTTAGAAATCCTAAAGGAACAGGGTATGAAATATCTGTTTGGAACCGGGTTTAATAATTATTTAGCTCCCTTATATATAGATGAATTTTGTGCAAACTTTGTGAATACTGATGGTGTTTGCACATATGAGGTTAGGGGAAAGAAAATTAAATTTACCCAAGAAACCTTAGGAAAAATATGGGAAGTTCCTTGCACAGGAACTTATGATTACTTTAAAAGGAAAGGAACTGTGTCATTTCCCAAATTTTCTCAGGATGATGTTGTCCAGTTCTTTGGAGGACCTGCTGGGCAAACAAAATTGAACCATAATGTGTTATCCCCTCTCCACAAAGTCTTGTTTAACCTTGTCTGGAGGACACTCATTCCTCGCACTGAAAAGAGGAATGCAGTTGGTCTCCTGGACATGTATTACATATTTTGCCTTGACCACCACATCCAAATCAACTTTCCCTCTCTCTTCATTCAACATCTAACCCACTGCATAGAGAACCATTGTGTTGTTGGTTATGGAGCCTTAATCACCTCTCTTCTCACAAACTTCAAAGTTAAAACTGCTGGTTGGCCTACCCTTGACATAAAACAAGGAAATATTTTGAATGAGAAGACTTTGTATGGCTTAGATCTGTCTATGCAAGATCGAGTTCTCACTCAAGGAAGAATTCCTTTGAGTTCCTCTCAAAAGATAAAACTGCCTATGGCAAAAGAAGAGGAACTGGTTGAAGTAATACTAGAGGAACCAGTTCCTGAGGAGCCTAAGGAACAAGCTCCAAAGAAACAAAAGAAAAATCCTAAAAAGGCTTCAACCCTGTTCCTAAGAAGGCTCATTCCTTAGCTTCTACAAGGACGAGTACTACAATGAGAATTGCTAAGGCTGCAATTGTTCCTTCTAATGAGGATACTTCTCTTGTCCTTTCTAATGAAGAGGAACACCTTGCAGCCTCTCCAAAGCAACCACTTGTTTCTTCTTCTCCTTTCCACTCTCAGACAGTTCCTCCATCACCATCACAGAATCCTCCTTCACTACCAATCACCATCAACAGTATCCCACAAATTTCTCCCTCAACTTTCTCTGTTCCTTCCAACTATGAACAGATAAAGGCTGCATAAATGAACCTAATAAACTACCTCCAACTCCTCCATTTCTCTCTACTTAATATGAAGACAACTCCTCCTCTCTTCCTCTCACAGGAACAGCAGGTCCTTCACAAGAAAAAGCACATGTTCCTCCTCCACAACTCCCTACAGAAAATGATTCTAAAGGAAAAGAACAAATTCCTTCAAACGAGTATGGATGGGTTAATGAGGTTTGTGTTCCTGCTCAACATATGATCAAATTCTACAATCATCTTCACTAGACTTTAGATAGTAGAACTGATAAGATGTTAGGATTAATCAAAGTCCTAAGTGATACGGTTATTGAGCAACAAAAGAATATGGAGATCATGGTTCAAGCCATGAATTCTTTGAACCAGCAGTTTCATGTTCATCATGAGGATGTCATGAAGAAATTAGAGGAAGTGGTTCACTAATGGAAAAAACCTTAAATGTCACAAGGAAATTGATCCGGTTCTTTAAAAACCGAATCCGTTACAAGTAAACGGATCCTGATTTTTAAAAACCGGTCAGTTAATTTTGGATTTTGGAGCGAAAAATGGGAAATATTAAACCAGCCGTCAGTCCTCATTCCCCCCAAAAAAAACCCTAACTCCCTCTCTCATTCTCTCTCTCATCGCCTCCACCAGATCTTCATCTACTCCCTTCGCCTCCACCAGATCTTCATCTACTCCCGTCTCTCTCCTCTTCTGATCTCACTCCTCCCTCCTCCCTCCTCTTTCTTTGTCTCTATCCTCCACCGAAATCCGTTCCACAAAGGTGAAATCCGACAACCTTCCGATCATCCACATCGAAGAATTGTCACTCATACGGGTTTTCTCGAACTCAACGTCACCGCAACAATCTGGATTTTTCCAAATTTGTAACAGGCGGTCCTTCTCGGCCAACTTATAGAGGATTAATGCATAGCAGAATTAAAGAACTCTGATCGAGCTGACCAACTGCTACCATCACACTCACTGAACTATATCAGAGAATGTGGAAACCAAAATTTATTCTCTATTTAATTTGAATTAACTATTACAACAACGCTTTGATTCTCAGACTCTATAAATTCCTCTACCAAATCCGACAGAGTTTCCTTTGAAGATATAATAACCCTAAAGCAGGAAATAACTTAAACTTGTTCACAATTTACTGAATTAAATATTCCCAAATCCAACATCCAACAACCTCAACGCTTTCGCGGAGCAACACCAAGAGAGAATCAAGTGCATTAATGCCTCTTAAATATAAAAAATGGAAAACAACTAATTAAGGACTAACTATTACAAGATTGAGCGACCTCGCTTCGAAATACAAATTAATACACGCAATCGTACTTCTAGCATTCACGAACCTTCAACAATAAATAATAATCTTCAAGTCTTGAACCTGCAGCAAATAAGACATTGCCACCCACCAAGTGACAGGCCATAGAAATGACAAAACAAAACGTATACACACATCAGCAAAGCTGAGTACTAACCCATCAAATATATTTAAAACATGCTTTGGTGCTCCTTTACTTGAAAATGATTCAATCAGAGTTACAACAACCATAACAAGATCAATAACAACACTAACAACTATACATGCTTTAAACTTGTCATCCATATAGCAAACATGCTTTATACTTGTCATCCAATACTCTTGGAGACTTCACGGTTCTTTACAGAATAATCACAATAGCATCACATGCTTTAAACTTGTCATCCAATACCCTTGGAGACCTCACGGTTCCTCGCGGAACAATCTTTATTCCTTTCAATCAATTATTTTACAGACATTCATATACTTTACGTTATTTTAACACAATCATTTGGCAATAGGCAAGGGAACGACGCGAAGGTAGCAACACCAGGTTGCAGACACATCGCTTATTGGGGAACGTCTTCCCATCATATAATAAGGCCTACCGTAGTCTCTAATGTATACACCCCTTGAAGCAACCCACCAGAGGTAATGCTACCAAAGCGACTCTCATAATACCCCACCAGAGGGTTTCCTTTTAAGACACTCCACCATAGAGTAATCCTTAAGGTCCTTAGGGTCGACCACAAGAGAATCCCTAAGCCTTTCGTCATGTGTTCATAACCTATGAGGGGCCCACCAGAAGCGATCCTCATCGGCTCCTTCTAACCTTTGCCATTCTTTCACTTTACATGATTAATTCTTTAATCACTTCCATTTTCAACAATTCAGTTTATAATAACCAATATGACAACAAGACAACTTATGAATTGAACCATGAACTACAAGACAAATACGCAATCTATATCCAATAACACAAGGTTCATGCTATAACATAACTTGAATTCCAAATTAACATACTCGATAACGAACTATTCACATATCAAACTCGTAATTACGTGGAGCGACTCTACCTCATATCTAATTAGTAAACCTCTCAATCAATAACTAATGCTTCTTTAAACTTAGGCTTACTTACATATTTAAACTCGTTATTACTAACTTACTTTAGTAAACACTAATCAAACAGCCATATTTTATTATATTAATCCACCTTTAGATATTAAATTATCTCCAACACTCTTCATGTTATTAACAATGATTAACCAATCTTTTTTCTAACTTCATGTGAGGAAACTAATTAAGTAAATTCACTTTTAGAGTCAGTCAAATAATTCTTCCTCATATCACCATCCAACAACTCTACTTATACTAAACCAATTAAACACCTTCTTAGAGCTTTACTCAACCAATAGTAGAAAACCATTCTAGTTATAATTAAACCATCCTTATAAGATTACACACTTAATTCACATTTCATGATAATAAAGACTTTCACAAACTAATAACTCATAATTATAGTTCTTACTTTATTCTAAATATTTTATCTTTCAAAACTCTATAAACCAGCATTAATAGCATATAACTAGATTCCAAGAATCTAAGAAACAAAACTAGGAAACTTGATTTCATTCGTACATTAGTGTATTTGATATTTAACTTATCTTTAAACACTAACAATCATCATACCATTAACCAACCATAATCATTAATATATTTAGATAGGGAAACTTATTCAATTAGTCTTTCTTAATACAAATAGAATCATTAGATAAACTAAACTTTTCAAACAAAAACTATCCAATCCATACTCTTAAGTCCTCTACAAATTAACATTCTTAATTTCACCAATCAACTCCAACTAGCTAGAACTCTAATAGCAAGATTTACAAGCGCAAATCCCTAACAATGAACCATTTATAACTTAAATTTCGTCTTTTGGAAACTATCTAAGATTTGTGGAACAATTCAATTCATATTCAGAATAACGATAATAAACAAAATCAATTACACATTTATATATAGTGCTCTTTCAATCCAAATATTGAAAACTGAATTACTCTAGCAAGTTTAAGTTCATAAGAATACTGAATATTGAAATGATAGATGCACTTTAGTAGCTATACCAATTCCATCTGGTTTATAGAACAAAAGAAAGGAATTAAATTACTAGAGTACAATCATAGCAGCATCATCATACCAAATTACCAACACAACTCACACAACCACAGGAGCAACAGCAACAGTAGTAACAATACAACAACCATAACCCCAACAATTACAATTCATTAACAAGAACAGCAATAACAACAAGAGAACAACAGCGACAACAACCAACAACAATTCTCAACACAGGAGAAAGTACCTTGGTACTTTGCGAACCACCAACCAAGGCGGCGGAACGGTGGCAGCACCACTAGAGGAGAGAGCAGAGACGAGTAGCAGCAGCGCAGAGGAGAAGAGAGAGACACGAGCAAGGAAATGGTGCAGCAGCAGACGCCATTGGCAGGCGAACAACAGACCCGCAGCGGCAATAGCAGCCCAGCCGCGGTGGTTGGGACAACAAATAGAGGTGAGAGAATCACGGGGCAACAACAACAACCAAGGAGAGGGAGGAAATAGGGACAACAACACCAACTCCAACCACGAACAGAGGAGATAGAAACCGGGTAGCACGTGCAGCAGCGAAGAGGAGGAGAACGGAGGAGCACCGGAAGAAAAGGGAAACTCCGGCGAGCTCAGTGGTCGACGAAGATGGAAGCAGCGGGAGGAGAAAAGAGAGCTGCGAGGCAAGTGAGAGAAAATTGTGGTTTTGGGATTCTTTGGGGAATTTGGGATTTTTGATGTTTATTTGAGAGAAGAAACCTCAATTTGTATAACTTGGTGATGGATGGAGTCCAAGCAGATCTGTGGCATGGGGAGATGAAGACACGAAGAAGATGAAGCAGGAGGTGTTCCAAGCCTCCAAGCACACGAGTGAGGAGAGAGAAAAACAAGAAAAATGGGTTTTTCCTATTGAAAATCCAAAATACTCCTACAACACCAATAATAAAAACAAATACTTCCTCTGTTTTTTTATGCTTGCTACATAGAGAAATGGCACAGGTTATAATAAAGGTAGAGAGAGAAACATTGGGACGACTTTTCTCCCCATTAAGGGTGTGTTCTCTTCACCTTAAAAAAATAAGTTTCAGGTCTAATAAGTTCTGATCAGGTCTTATCAGGTTTGATCAGGTCTAACACAACACTCATGAATAAGTTCCAATAAGGGTCAATCAGGTTTAATAAGTTCAGGTCAGATAAGTTCAGGTGAAAAGAACACACCCTAAGTCCTCTTTTAATTGCAATGGGAGGGGGGACTACCTATTATATTACTGCACTAAAAAGGGAGGGAAAAAATTGGGAGGGAACCAGCTGTACCACTTTTAATTGAAATTCCTCAAATTTTTGAATTTTCCCACCAAATTAAAAAAATCACAGCAGCACACATTTTGGGTCCTTATAAAAGCTCATTGTATGTACGAAAAATTACAACAACTTCAAAAAAACCATTCACAACAAGGAAAGACAATAACATTCTCTAAATCACTCAAGCACACACTTCACACTTACTGCACACACTGCACTTAGGCATATTTAAATTTTTTTTTTCAGATGGAAGATGATGATTTCATGGCATATCTAATGGCAAATGGTGTTGGAGATGAGTATGACATGGCTATGGAAGAGCGGCTAGCCCTTGAAGAACTGCATTCAAGTAACAATTCAGATTCAACTCATGAAGCTAACATATCAGTGGATAAACTTCTATCTTTGGAGGAGGCCATTAACAGATTCAATGATGATGATGATGAACCATGGTATGTCTCTGATACTGACTCTGAAAATGAACCCCAAAATGAAATTGATGAAGAAACTTTAGAGCAAACTAGTGTTGACACAACAACATCAAACAAAAAACCAATGATTCCTAACAATATAAGGGCACAAATTGCAATTGAAATGTTTGAGGCTGCCATAAATTACAAACTTCCAAGGGGTTTCAACATGTTTTTAGCCGAAAAATATGTAGTGCACAGGTCAACAATAACAAGAATATGGAGACAAGCCAAAAATCAGAAACTCACTGGTGAATAGGTAAATGTGTCACACAAAAAATACAAGTGTGGAAGGAAGTATTTAATTATTGATGACATGCTTCTAGGTGTGCCTCTAAAACAGAGGACGACATTAAGGTCTTTTGCTGCTGCTTTGGAGGTGAGTCCTTCAACAGTTTATAGGCTGCTAAAAAGGGTATCCTAAGATCCCACACAAATTCCATAAAACCAAAGCTCACAGCTGAGCATAAAATTAAAAGGCTTAAGTTTGTGATGGGCAATATCATACCCAGGACAGTGAATGAGGGACCCAGATTTGACCTTCTACAAAACATGATTCACATTGACGAGAAGTGGTTTTTTATGAGTAGGATCACTCAAAGGTTCTATCTTCTCTCAGATGAAGAAGATCCTTATAGGGCATGTCAGTCAAAAAGTCACATGACTAAGATCATGTTCATGGGTGCCATTGGTAAACCATAGTTTGGAGAAAATAGGGAACTCATTTTTGATGGAAAAATTGGCATTTATCCATTTGTAGACAAAGTTCCAGCACAAAGATGGAGTGCAAACAGAGACAGGGGCACTATAGAGACCAAAGCCAAGCAACACATCACCAAACAAGTCATCAGAGAAATGATTATCAACAAGTTGTTGCCATCAATAAGAGAAAAGTGGCCAGCAAATAGGTGTAAAACAATATGGATACAACAAGATAATGCCAGACCACATATATTACCAGATGATGCAGAGTTTCTGGAAGCAGCAAGAAAAGATGGTTTTGATATGCATCTTATGTGTCAACCAGCACAATCCCCTGACCTAAATCTTTTGGACTTGAGATTTTTCAAAGCAATACAGTCAATTTAACACCAACAATTCCCAAACACAATAGATGAGTTCATTGAAAGTGTAGAGGAAGCTTATAATGTTTATGATCCTAGAATCATAAACTATACATGGTTGCATCGCATGCTTGTTATGTTGGAAATCCTAAAGGTTAAGGGTGGAAACAACTATAAGAATCCTCACATTGGCAAGAAAAAATTAGACAGGTTGGGGGCAATTACCAACTGTTGTTCATGTTCCACAACAGTTGGTAACTAACACAGTCAAGTTACTAGATGAAGGGATTGTATGTGGGCCACCAGATCCAGATGAAGAGCTCATGGCAGAGTAACTAAGAAGGGCAGCAATGCAAGGGGACAAAACAGAAGAATAGAAGAAGAGAAGAAGAGAAGAGTAAATGAAGCAACAAATGGTGATAGAGCATATTGGAGGGAGTAGGTGAAAGTTTTTGTAAAGATTGAAAGTTATTGTAAAGCAACAAGTTTTTGTAAAAGAAGATAGTATTACAACTTTTTGTAAAAGAAGATAGTATTACAACTTTTTGTAAAAGTTAGAGGGGGTAGGTGAAAGTTTTTGTAAAAGAAGATAGTATTACAAGTTATTGAAGGACTTATATTAGCTTTTAGTCAAAAGTTGTTCCACTCACATAATAACACACAAAATGCATATAACCAATTTAACTGAACTATGCAGCAACTATGGACCAATAGAAGATAGGAAAAAAAATTCATCATTTGACTTGTTTGGGGTGCATGTAACTTAGGACTCTAACAAAACCAATGCATACAAGCCTCTTAGGAAGTCCCTTTTCCACAAATAAGCATAAAGATAGTTCATCACAGTCAAGATATTACTTCAATTATGTGAATGGTGGCAATGAATGCCTCATCATTAAGCACATAAGAGTAAAGTCTATGAGTGGTACTAACTTATGCAATCATTTAAGAAATCTTTTGTCATCATTGAGGCATGCATGCTCACACAAATCTCCCTCAAAATATCATAGGGAGATGCATTCATGAAAAATCAGAGATTTACCATAAAAGTCATCATATAGCTCAATCCAACACTAGCCCAATCAACAACATATGCAGTAAAATCAGATTTCTGTGGGATCTTTTTTTTAATCATAAGGTAAAGAGTCATGTTAAATGCATAACATGAAACAAGTAACCATTTCAGGAGACTTCTTTCAGACATTGGTTAATTGATGAAAAATGTCAACTAAAAAACCAATGTCAGGAAGAAGTCCCTGAAGATGCAGGTAACTTTTCATATTTCAACTCTCATTCACATTTTCATATTGGAATTAAAGAATGTCACAAATTACCCTCATTGACTTGTAGAATAAAAATGGTATCATGATTTAATGACATTGCATATGGAAAATTGGGTAGTAGGAGAACTATCAGGGGAAGTATGGCATGCTCATCATGTAGGACCAACCCAAGACTAACACAAAACCAACACAAGAATCATCATTTCATAGCATTGCACAAAGTCATAAATCATGCATATAGGTAAGCAGCATCCAATTCCCACAGATAACAGACAATAATCATCATGTACAAACTTAAATAAGAGAGAGTAGTTAGGGACTTAGCTCCTGTTTATTTACAGCCATGATGTGGAAGAGTTTTTTATTTGGGATTTTCCAACAACAGAGATTTGCATGAAATTGCATCCAATCTCCTCTCTTTCTTTATTTTGGCAACCCTTTTAGCAGACTCTGGATGCCTCTCTAAGTACAGATCATCCCATTCTTCCAAGACATAGGGAGGAGTTTATGGAACATATAGATAATCAATGTTCTCTGGTTGGATCAGAGTTGGGAAATTCCCTGATTCAAGCCAAGCATCTGGATTGGTATCACAATCATCCAAGAATTCAGCATCATCATCCAAAGAAGAACCAAGCTCAATAGGGGACTTCTCTTTTTGCTTCTGGGAAGGTGGTGTTTCAGGCCACTTTAGAGCATCAGTGTCCAGCAGAGGAACAAACCCAGTGAAGGGTGGGATGGACTCTAGCAACGAGGGAGGAGTGTGGAAACTCATAGGCAGCCAAGCAAAAAATACACCAATAAGAAGCTGAGTTGAACAACAAAAGCACACCAAATAGGAATTCAAATAACATTACACCTACAACAACCAAGAACAACCAACAACAACCAACAACATCAGCACAAGCATCACACCAACAACAAGGCCATAAACATCAAACCAACAATTTAAGCCAACTAATTAAAGCCAAAAGCATCTGTAAGGAATAATTCTTTCTCAAAAAAGAGTAGAATATGAAATTATTAGTTTTTTATCTCACATAAAAATCTTACTTTCAATTATAAGAACCACCACCTGGTGTTCCTAAATTAGCCTACAAATCATTCATCTATGATCTAACTGCAAAACAGCATTTAATATTCATCTAATTTAATCATGTCAGATCACTTTTCCAAAATACTCTCCCCTGTTTTTTCTCTCTCTACAAAACAGCAAAATAACAACTATTTCTTCATTTGATTTGGTTGAGACAACACGACAAAACAAAACAAATCAACAACACTTTATCGCATAAGTAAGCCAACAGCAACAATTACTTATCTCGAGTTGGGATCTTTAGTTGCAACAACCTAATGTCTAGTTAGTAAACCAACCACTTTGTGAATTTATCTGAAGAGCAACTACTTTTTACAGCATTTACACATTCATATCTTGCCATCATAATTTTATCAAAACAAAACAACACCATAGAACAACAAAATTTTATGAACAACACAACAGTAGCAACAACCACATTTCTAATAGGGAGTAACCACGAAAATCTCGCCATCACAATTTTTTAGGGCATTCAAATATACAGATCTAAGTCACACCATACCCAAACAACACAACAAACGCAAAGACAGATTGAAGTAAATCACGCTAATAACGCAGGAAATAAATAAATCATTTTTTAAAAATAAACAACCTTAATTTATCAACATAACTGAACAACAAAATAAAAAAAATCAAATCGCAACAAAAATTGGAAGTGAAAAATAACCTATTCCAAAGTTTCTAAGGTCGGATCTGTAGGTAACTTGTTATGAAATTATGTTCAGACACACGAATTTGAAGTACCCACAGGAATCAGATGAGAAATCATGAAAATGTAACCCCCAAACGAGTCCTAAATCGCGCCGGTAACTGATAACGTGAAGTAGAAACACGTAAACACGAAGCGACTTCGCAGAAATAATGAAGATAGTGAGAGATTCAAAGAGATCTGGTGATGCAAAGAGAGAAAGATAGAACCGATGAGAGAGAGAGAGAGATCTGATGAGAGAGAGAGAGATTTCTAGAGATTTCTTGAAAACCCTAGGTGAGAGACTGAAGAACACAGGGAAGAACTTCCCAAAATTGTCTAGAAATAGAGACGTGTTTGAAAATCTGTTGACTAGAGTTTAATGAAGTAGAGGTAGGTATGGGAATTGGAGGGAGTAATTCTAATCATAAAAGTCACTAAATGAGGGTAGGTGGATTTTTAGTTGGGTAAGTAGATGTAGTTATTTAAATAGTTAAGATATTAACTAAGGGTATAATAGTAAAATTGAGGACAAATAATTTGCCAAAATAAGTGTGTAGCATCTATTGTGACGTTTCCATTTATGGGAAATGTAGCATCTAAAAAAATGAAGTATGATAGTAAAAACATATAACTACATTTATTAAACTCCAAATTACTCAAAAGTATTTCAAAAATATAAAAGTATAATTAAGCTATCACAATAATTAGCTTATGCGTAAACGCACATTAAAATATTACTTCCTACGTATAAATAAAATATATCATTGTAGACACATAATCGTGTCTCCCCATTTAAGGATCCGATGATGAAACATACCGTAGTCTTAATTGGTCCGACCCAAGGGCAGAGCAGTCTGAAAAGCCATACAAAACCATTTCGAAAAGTGTAAAAGTCCTATTTTAAAGCCCAATTAATTATTCATGATAATTAATTGAATTTGAGCCCAACTCTTTGAAAAGCCCAATTAATTGATAATTAATTGATTTATTTTAATAAATAAATATTTTCAAAAGATATTCTTTTTATAAGTTAAAATAAGATTTTATCCCGTAAAATCAGATATCCGTAGTTAAAAGATAAAAGAAAATCTTTTAGAACGCGTTTTTATCAAAAAACTGTCAAAACGTGTCAAAAACAAGCTCTGCACTGAGCGCAGCTGCCTGCGCCTAGCGCAAGGCCTGCGCCGAGTGCACGTGTCCTGACACGTGGGCTTCCACGTATGCTGCGCCTAGCGCACAGCCTGTGCCAACCGCACCAGAACTGTCACGTAGACTTCTGTTTCAGGTAGAGTCATGCGTCAAGCGCAGTTCTCTGCTTGAGACGCGGATTTTCTTTCTTATCTTTTTCAAAGCGCGTACCACGTGTATGCTTTTTACTGGTCATGCCACGTCATGCGCTTGACACGTCAGCTGCGCCAGACGCAGCTGGCGCGTGAGGCGCAATGTCGTTTTTCTTATAAATAGGCCTGATTTCCGTACAGATTTAAGAACGCATTTTTCACATAACACTCGACGAATACTTTACGAACACAATTACAAATTCTCTCGACGAACTACAAAATCTCCCTACAAAACTCATACCTTTCAAACACAAATACATTCAATCTACATACATTCATACATTCAGATTTTCAGGCTTCACGATTGCTCGTCCCGAAGGTTGTCAATCTCGCAGACCCAAGCCACGGTATAATCCTGAGGAACCTTAAATAAATTAACTATTTCTATATTGAAGTTACTAACTGTTTCTTTCCTGATGTAGATCTTTAATATAGAATCGTTCTATTGTATATTCTAAACCTTTTTCTTTCTTTTTATTTATTTTTATACATTATTATATGCCTGCCTGATTATATTCTATGCATATTATATGATTGTCCTGCCTTAATGCTTTTATCACCCACATGTTATTTTTGTTAATCAAGACCTAAAGAACTGTTTTAACATTAATCAGATTAATTTGGACAACCTGCTAGGTTCCCTGTATATTAATTGCATAATAACTTGTCACTAAAAAATAGTCTTTTATTTGTTTCCTGAACCAATTAAGACTAGTATGTTTTAGGGTGCTTAAAACGTTATATGATTATTCTTGGGCATAAAATCTATAATAAATCGATATTTAGTAGAGGCCAGCAATGGGCAATATGGTTCCTGACCATATTTGTACCCTCACCCTCGAACTCAATCTTTGGTTCATTTTGACCATCTATGGAGTCAGGACGGGGAAATCTACATTGGATAATTTGTCCCTCCGATTTCCCATATCCAATTAGGTTTATGATTCTTCCTAAAAAGAATTGTTGCCGACTTCTTTCAAAACAATTTTCAATAAAACCTTTACAGTGGGGTAGTCAAATTCTAATACGCATTCATCCCGCGTAGGCGAAATAAAAATACGCCTATAATTTGGCGACTTCACTGGGGAGAATTTTAAAAAAATTAATTTTTTTAAATGAGTGGGTGAAACTTGAAAAATACGATTCATTTTCCTTTTATGCCTTTGAATAATATATTGTTTTGCATATGCATGGCTATTGTTCAGCCACCATAAGGACAATCTACCTTGCCTCATTAGCACATGTTCTATGTGTGAGGTCAACCCCGGGGGGTTTGCGCTTTGTCCTTCCAAAAAGCTTCCTGAGCGATAGTGTTAGATCTTAGTCATAAGCAAATCTACCCAACCATGGCATTGTTCTCTTGTTCCTGACTTGAGACTGGAGTGCGTCTTACACGTGTCCACCTCTTTAAGCAGGGGTACAAAGCGTGGTATCAATCTCTTAGTCATAGACCCTTTCAGACTGAACCTAAACCTGACCATAGTTTTAAACATAGAACTGGACTTTAGGTTGAGAACTTTTGCATCCATGTTACCTGACATTTATGTGCGATTGCAATTTTTGCCTGCTAATATGATTTGCACCCGAAAATATTGCAAATCGCGTCTAAAACAAATTGTCGTTTTCGCCCGAACCTTCGTCAATTAATCAATACGCGTGCCGCAGAGCATTGCGCCAAACGCATTAAGTTGCGCCTGGCGCAACGCTCCTGCGCCAGACGCATAGACTGTGCACCGCGTGCACCAGTTGCGTGGCACGTAGTCTATTTGTCCCATGCTTATTGGTCTTTTGACCTTGGTTCGAGTCTAAGATAACAAGTTTGCGTCAACGTCATTTTGTCTGTCTGCATTCGCGTAGTACATGGTCATGCTAAGGGTCTCACCTAATTAAAATAGGGTCTTTTCATGCAAGGTCGAGTCTGTCCTAAAATGTACACCTAAAATGGTCATTGTAGAGTTAGAGTTGTCATGCATGTCTACCTCTTCCCATTTCATCCCTGCTATCCCTGTCAATCTTACCTTACCATATTCACCAATTTCCAAAAACATACATTTTTTTCAAAATCAATCCTACACCTTCCTCTATTCTACCTTTTTCAAAAATATTTTACTAATCATCATCGTGCCACAACATTCAAAAAAAATATTCTTCAAAATTAATCCATCATCTTTTCCCAACAAAAGATAAAAACAAGGGGTTCCTTTCAAAAATGAATTTCGAAAATTCTAAGCCCAATCTAAACACCTTCAATCCAATCCAACTCAATCAACCAAATACAATTCACTTCCATTCATTCTAGGCCCATATGCATTAGAGTCCCTTTTGGCATTCACACTAGGCCCATCAAAGTTTGAGTCCATACTAGACCTGCTAGCATTAGAGTCCATCTTAGGCCCATATAAGTCTAGTTCAAGTCAAAGCTAGGTCCATGTGCATCTCTATGTGAACCCTAGTCTATGTCAAGCCCAGTCCAAGTCTAATCCCAGTCTATTCCATTCTAAGTCCAATCCTAGTCCATTTCCAATGTCAAGCCCATGTGCATCTCCCAGTCTAAGTCAAACCTATGTGTCAATTCATATCCTAGGTCTAGTTTTCATCTCCATGTAAGCCCTAGTCAGTCTTCGGACTATAAAAATTCAGTCTTAGGACTATAAAAATTCACCCCTTAAAGTCTAGCCTGCTTGCTCACCCGTAAGTTCAAGGTCTACCTTTCCTTAAGTCTATAGGCAATTTTTGTGTCTAGCCTGCTTGCTCACCCGTAAGTTCAAGGTCTAGCATTCCCTAAGTCCATAGGCAATTTTTGTGTCTAGCCTGCTTGCTCACCCGTAAGTTCAAGGTCTAGCATTCCTTAAGTCCATAGGCAATCTTTCAGTCTAGCCTGCTTAGTTTAATGTAAGTTTCGAAGTCTAGTTGTCTAGCTAGCCTGCTTGCTCACCCGTAAGTTCAAAGTCTAGTTGCCTAGCCTGCTTGCCTTAAGTTAAGAGTTTGGTCTCTGTTATTGTCCAGCCTTCCTTTGTGTCTAGCCTGCTTGCTCACCCGTAAGTTCAAGGTTTAGCATTCCATAAGTCCACATAGGCAAATTTTGAGTCTAGCCTGCTTAGTTTAATGTAAGTTTCGAAGTCTAGTTGTCTAGCCTGCTTGCTCACCCGTAAGTTCAAAGTCTAGTTGCCTAGCCTGCTTGCCTTAAGTTAAGAATCTAGTCTCCCTTATTGTCCAGTCTTCCTTAAAGTCTAGCCTACTTGCTCACCCGTAAGTTCAAAGTCTAGTCTCTCCTATCATCACCAAAACCCAATCCAGTCTGCTTGCAAAGTCCAGTCCAGTCCATGTCTGCATTTGCATATAGTTAGGCCCATGCCTCCATCATGGTCAAGTCCATACTAGTCCAAAATCATACCCATCTCTAATCATTTTCATTTCCATTCTTCCATTTCCCATTCCCATTTCTCATTTGCATTTCTCATTTCTAAAACATCATTTCTTAAAACATACAAGCGAGGTCCACTCGATTCTGTTCATGTCTGGTCGAGAGATTACAACTTAGGAATGCTTAAAGGAGAAACAAAATGTGAGCCTACTCTAAAGCTCATCAATCGCACTATCGCCACCCCGACTTCATTTAGAGTCATGAAGATTACTTTTGACCGCCATCACAGTAGAGGCGTGAGCACTTCCATAGGGTTTACCGCCTTCACATTAGAGGCACGATCACTTCCATATGGTCTACTCCGAACCATGCACTTAAAAGAAAATTCAAAAGGGTGCAACCTACATTTATACCGCGAATTCCAACGGCATAATTTCACCTGACATCTAGTGTCGAATACCATCAATGCACTGCTAAACATAGTCGATGACGATAGACTACTAATACTTGCTACAACGAGAATCAGCATCACCAACAACCCCTTAGGCAGTACATCAACAATTCAAACCCTAAGCCATTTCTGTCCTTTCCCATCGAGTCTATGTCACTATAGGACTTCATCTAATATGGCCTTTTCATTTTCATTTCATTTAATTTTTTTTCTTCTTATTTTCATTGGCCTTTCATAATCATTTATGCTTCTAATTCAATGATGAAACTTAAATAACTTAATGAACTTGACAAATAATAATAAAAAAGAGATCTGAAATAAGAAGAGAGAAAAATGAAAAAAAATGGACATACTTTGGATCAGGAGTTATTCCCTCTCCCTCCATCATCCTTAAACCATCATCTCCATTATCATAAACCAAACAATCCCTTCAACATCAAAGCTCCACAAATATCCTTCAAACCTTCCAACACCCTAAGCCATAAAAAACTTGTGTGCAAGCCTCACTACATAAAAATACATCAATGTCAGGCAAAAATAAAAAGTGAAAAAGATCAAAGTGCGAAAAAAAGATCAAAAGCAAAACGCACAAAAGAGTAAAAAAGGAAAAAGGCAAAAGCAAAGAAAATAAAAAATCAAGCTAGGGAGCTTGCACACAAGTTCTACCCCTCATTCAAATCCTTCAACCCATCAAAACCTTAGCCTATATAATCCAAATCCATCTTTACCTTATCCCAACCAATTAAACCTTCATCTAAACCTCAAGCCTTCAACCTTTCAACCTTTCATCAACCCTAACTCCTTTTTCAAGGTATGTCCAAGCCCGCTAGGTTGAAAACCTGAAAGGGCGGCCTAGGCAAAAGTTAGGGCACAAAAAAAAATCAGATCGAGAACTACGAATGGTCTGATTCCGCAAGGATACGTAGGAATCCTCATCTCGAGGTCCGGCCGCTTCAATAAAAAAATTAGTCATGGTCTAATGATTTGATTTTCTAGAGTTCAGGAGCATAATCTCTTTCTGGATCCCGACATAGACTCGAGTCTGAACCTAGCCTCGTTAAATCCTTTTCCCACCTACATTTATATGAGTCACAAATTTAAACTTTTATTTTTCAATCCAAACTCTCCTTTTTATCGAAGGATTCTCCGACAAGTCCATGATTTCTGGCGATATTTGACTTTGCCTACATCAACCCTCCAAAGAAGAATCCCCAACGACAACTTTCAAAGTTCAAGACAGATTAACTACATTTCAATATCAAATCAAGTACATTTCAATTAAGGCTCAAGCCAAATTCAAGACAAGCTCACCCAAAGTGGGGGCTTCCTATGTGTGGTGGTTCCTCCAAATCAAACTCCCGAAGAGTTGTAATCCGCGGACCTCGTTTACAGACCCCGATTATTTACTAAAAACGATTTTCGAAAATCATTCTATATATCTCAAATCATTCTATCATTCTCAAGGGTAAGAGAAGATCCAATCTTCAAAGTCCTTTCTGGACGGGCTTCATCCAAACATATGTCTTCTAGGGCCTCTACAAGTTCTGGACGTTCAAGTGCCACGCCCATGATGGCCATCACTTCTCCAGAAGAGGGTGCCTCTTCCTTGACGGGCACATACTTTCTTTTATTGCTGGGAAGATTTTCGGACGTTTTCCTTGAGGGAGCAACCTGCGTCTGAGGGCTTTCAATTTTCATTCTCAGAGAGGCCACTTGGTCTTCTAGCCTTGCAAAATCCTGACCTTGCATTGCAGCCTTGCAAAACCCTGACCTTGCATTGCATTTCACACATCCTAGTCTTGCATAACCCTGACCTTGCATGACGTGTCATCTCCCTTAGCTTTGCATAAGCTTAATCCTTTCATAACATCTCATGCATCCTTAGAGAGTCTAAGTTTGCATTATTGCATCATTATGTGCTTATCTGAGTTGTTTGCACCTATCTGCTAACATCTTCTTCTACAGCTAATCAGATTACTTGTAGTTATTATCCTGCATACTAACTTTGTTTTGCAGAGACCGGCGTATATAGATCAGTTCTAAACTGCAGAGAATTTAGAATCGTCCTCCGTCCCGACACCGAATACTTTGACTATCGGTTTCCTGAACCTCAATCAAAGTGGGGGCTTATGTAGACACATAATCGTGTCTCCCCATTTAAGGATCCGATGATGAAACATACCGTGGTCTTAATTGGTCTGACCCAAGGATAGAGCAGTCTGAAAAGCCATTCAAAACCATTTCGAAAAGTGTTAAAGTCCAATTTTAAATCCCAATTAATTATTCATGATAATTAATTGTATTTGAGCCCAACTCTTTGAAAATCCCAATTAATTGATAATTAATCGATTTATTTTAGTAAAAAAATATTTTCAAAAGATATTTTGTTTATAAGTTAAAATCAGATATCCGTAGTTAAAAGATAAAAGAAAATCTTTTAGAACGCGTTTTTATCAAAAACTGTCAAAACGTGACAAAAACAAGCTCTGCGCTGAGCGCAGCTGCCTGCGCCGAGTGCACGTGTCCTGACATGTGGGCTTCCACGTATGCTGCGCCTAGCGCACCAGAACTGCCACGTAGACTTCAATTTCATGTAGAGTCAAGCGTCAAGCGCAGTTCTCTACTTGAGAAGCGGATTTTCTTTCTTATCTTTTTCAATGCGCGTACCACATGTATGCTTTTTACTGGTCATGCCGCTTCATGCGCTTGACACGTCAGCTGCGCCAGGCGCAGCTGGCGCGTGAGGCGCAATGTCGTTTTCCTTATAAATAGGCCTGATTTCCGTACAGATTTAAGAACGGATTTTTCACATAACACTCGACGAATACTTTACGAACACAATTACGAATTCTCTCGACGAACTACAAAATCTCCGTACAAAACTCCTATCTTTCAAACATAAATACATTCAATCTACATACTTTCATACATTCAGATTTTCAGGCTTCACAATTGCTAGTCCCAAAGGTTGTCAATCTCGCAGACCCAAGCCATTTCTGTCCATTTCCATCGAGTCTATGCCACTATAGGACTTCATCTAATATAGCCTTTTCATTTTCATTTCATTTAATTTTTTTTCTTCATATTTTCATTGGCCTTTCACAATCATTTATGCTTTTAATTCAATGATGAAACTTAAATCACTTAATGAACTTGACTAATAATAATAAAAAAAGAGATCTGAAATAAGAAGAGAGAAAAATGAAAAAAAAAATGGGCATACTTTGGATCAGGAGTTATTCCCTCTCCCTCCATCATCCTTAAACCATCATCTCCGTGATCATAAACCAAACAATCCCTTCAACATCAAAGCTCCACAAATATCCTTCAAACCTTCCAATACCCTAAGCCATGAAAAACTTGTGCGCAAGCCTCACTACATAAAAATACATCAATGCCAGGCAAAAATAAAAAGTGAAAAAGATCAAAGTGCGAAAAAAAGATCAAAAGCAAAACGCACAAAAGAGTAAAAAAAGAAAAAGACAAAGGCAAAGAAAATAAAAAGTCAAGCTAGGGGGACTTGCACACAAGCTCTACCCCTCATTCAAATCCTTCAACCCATCAAAACCTTAGCCTATATAATCCAAATCCATCTTTACCTTATCCCAACCAATTAAACCTTCATCTAAACCTCAAGCCTTCAACCATTCAACCTTTCATCAACCCCAACTCCTTTTTCAAGGTATGTCTAAGCCCGCTAGGTTGAAAACCCGAAAGGGCGGCCTAGGCAAAAGTTAGGGCACAAAAAAAAATCAGATCGAGAACTACGAATGGTCTGATTCCGCAAAGATACGTAGGATTCCTCATCTCGAGGTTCGACCGCTTCAATAAAAAAATTAGTCATGGTCTAATGATTTGATTTTCTAGAGTTCAGGAGCATAATCTCTTTCTAGATCTCGACATAGACTCGAGTCTGAACCTAGCCTCGTTAAAGCCTTTTCCCACCTACATTTATATGAGTCACAAATTTAAACTTTTATTTTTCAATCCAAAATCTCATTTTCACCGAAGGATTCTCCGAAAATTCCATGATTTCTGGCGATATTTGACTTTGCATACATCAACTTCCCAAAGAAGAATCCCCAGCGACAACTTTCAAAATTCAAGACAGATCTACTACATTTCAATATCAGATTAAGTACATTTCAATTAAGGCTCAAGCCAAATTCAAGACAAGCTCACCCAAAGTGGGGGCTTCCTATGTGTGGTGGTTCCTCCAAATCAAACTCCCGAAGAGTTGTAATCCGCAAACCTCGTTTACGGACCCCGATGATTTACTAAAAACGATTTCCAAAAATCATTCTATCGATGTCTAATCATTCTACACATCTTCTAGCCTTGCAAAATCCTGACCTTGCATTGTAGCGTTGCAAAACCCTGACCTTGCATTGCATTTCAAACATCCTAGTCTTGCATAACCCTGACCTTGCATGACGTGTCATCTCCCTTAGGTTTGCATAACCATAATCCTTGCATAGCGTCTCATGCATCCTAAGAGAGTCTAAGGTTGCATTATTGCATCATTATGTGCTTATCTGAGTTGTTTGCACCTATCTGCTAACATCTTCTTCTGCAGGTAATCAGATTGCTTGTAGTTATTATCCTGCATACTAACTTTGTTTTGCAGAGACCGGCGTATATAGATCAGTTCTAAACTGCAGAGCGTTTAGAATCGTTCTCCGTCCCGACACCGTATACTTTGACTATCGGTTTCCTGAACCTCAATCAAAGTGGGGGCTTCTGTAGACACATAATTGTGTCTCCCCATTTAAGGATCCGATGATGAAACATACCGTGGTCTTAATTGGTCCAACTCAAGGACATAGCAGTCTGAAAAGCCATTCAAAACTATTTCGAAAAGTGTTAAAATCCTATTTTAAAGCCCAATTAATTATTCATGATAATTAATTGTATTTGAGCCCAACTCTTTGAAAAGCCCAATTAATTGATAATTAATTGATTTATTTTAATAAATAAATATTTTCAAAGATATTTTCTTTATAAGTTAAAATCAGATTTTATCCCGTAAAATCAGATATCCGTAGTTAAAAGACAAAAGAAAATCATTTAGAGCGCGTTTTTATCAAAAACTGTCAAAACATGTCAAAAACAAGCTCTGCGCTGAGCACAACTTCCTGCGCCGAGTGCACGTGTCCTGACATGTGAGCTTCCACGTATGATGTGCCTAGCGCACAGCCTGTGCCAAGCGAACCTGAACTGCCACGTAGGCTTCTGTTTCATGTAGAGTCATGCGTCAAGCGCAGTTCTCTGCTTGAGACGCAGATTTTCTTTCTTATCTTTTTCAAAGCGTGTACCACGTGTATGCTTTCTACTGGTCATGTCGCGTCATGCGCTTGACACGTCAGCTGCGCCAGGCGCACCTGGCGCGTGAGGCGCAATGTCATTTTCCTTATAAATAGGCCTGATTTCCGTACAGATTTAAGAACGGATTTTTCACATAACACTCGACGAATACTTTACGAACACAATTACGAATTCTCTCGACGAACTACAAAATCTCCCTACAAAAATCATACCTTTCAAACACAAATACAATCAATCTACATACTTTCATACATTCAGATTTTCAGGCTTCACAATTGCTAGTCCCGAAGGTTGTCAATCTCGCAGACCCAAGCCATTTCTGTCCATTTCCATCGAGTCTATGCCACTATAGGACTTCATCTAATATAGCCTTTTCATTTTCATTTCATTTAATTTTTTTTCTTCATATTTTCATTGGCCTTTCACAATCATTTATGCTTTTAATTCAATGATGAAACTTAAATCACTTAATGAACTTGACTAAAAATAATAAAAAAGAGATCTGAAATAAGAAGAGAGAAAAATGAAAAAAAAAATGGGCATACTTTGGATCAGGAGTTATTCCCTCTCCCTCCATCATCCTTAAACCATCATCTCCGTGATCATAAACCAAACAATCCCTTCAACATCAAAGCTCCACAAATATCCTTCAAACCTTCCAATACCCTAAGCCATGAAAAACTTGTGCGCAAGCCTCACTACATAAAAATACATCAATGCCAGGCAAAAATAAAAAGTGAAAAAGATCAAAGTGCGAAAAAAAGATCAAAAGCAAAACGCACAAAAGAGTAAAAAAAGAAAAAGACAAAGGCAAAGAAAATAAAAAGTCAAGCTAGGGGGCTTGCACACAAGCTCTACCCCTCATTCAAATCCTTCAACCCATCAAAACCTTAGCCTATATAATCCAAATCCATCTTTACCTTATCCCAACCAATTAAACCTTCATCTAAACCTCAAGCCCTCAACCTTTCAACCTTTCATCAACCCTAACTCCTTTTTCAACGTATGTCCAAGCCCGCTAGGTTGAAAACCCGAAAGGGCAAAAGTTAGGGCACAAAAAAAAATCCGATCGAGAACTACAAATGGTCTGATTCCGCAAGGATACGTAGGAATCCTCATCTCGAGGTCCGACCACTTCAATAAAAAAATTAGTCATGGTCTAATGATTTGATTTTATTGAGTTCAGGAGCATAATCTCTTTCTAGATCCCGACATAGACTCGAGTCTGAACCTAGCCTCGTTAAAGCCTTTTCCCACCTACATTTATATGAGTCACAAATTTAAACTTTTATTTTTCAATCCAAACTCCCCTTTTCCCCGAAGGATTCTCCGACAATTCCATGATTTCTGGCGATATTTGACTTTGCCTACATCAACTTCCCAAAGAAGAATCCCCAGCGACAATTTTCAAAGTTCAAGACAGATCAACTACATTTCAATATCAGATCAAGTACATTTCAATTAAGGCCCAAGCCAAATTCAAGACAAGTTCACCCAAAGTGGGGGCTTCTTATGTGTGGTGGTTCCTCCAAATCAAACTCCCGAAGAGTTGTAATCCGCGGACCTTGTTTACGGACCCCGATTATTTACTAAAAACGATTTTCGAAAATCATTCTATCTATCTCTAATGATTCTATCATTCTACACATCTTCTAGCCTTGCAAAATCCTGACCTTGCATTGCAGCCTTGCAAAACCCTAACCTTGCATTGCATTTCATACATCCTAGTCTTGCATAACCCTGACCTTGCATGACGTGTCATCTCCCTTAGCTTTGCATAACCTTAATCCTTGCATTGCGTCTTATGCATCCTTAGAGAGTCTTAGTTTGCATTATTGCATCATTATGTGCTTATCTGAGTTGTTTGCACGTATCTGCTAACATCTTCTTCTACAGGTAATCAGATTGCTTGTAGTTATTATCCTGCATACTAACTTTGCTTTGCAAAGGCCGGCGTATATAGATTAGTTCTAAACTGCAGAGCGTTTAGAATCGTTCTCCGTCCCGACACCGTATACTTTGACAATCGATTTCCTGAACCTCAGCCAAAGTGGGGGCTTCTGTAGACACATAATCGTGTCTCCCCATTTAAGGATCCGATGATGAAACATACCGTGGTCATAATTGGTCCGATCCAAGGACAGAGCCGTCTGAAAAGCCATTCAAAACCATTTCGAAAAGTGTTAAAGTCCAATTTTAAAGCCCAATTAATTACTCATGATAATTAATTGTATTTGAGCCCAACTCTTTATAAAGCCCAATTAATTGATAATTAATTGATTTATTTTAATATATAAATATTTTCAAAAGATATTTTTTTTATAAGTTAAAATCATATTTTATCCCGTAAAATCAGATATCCGTAGTTAAAAGATAAAAGATAATCTTTTAGAACGCGTTTATATCAAAAACTGTCAAAACGTGTCAAAAATAAGCTCTGCGCTGAGCGCAGCTGCCTGCGCCGAGTGCACGTGTCCTGACACGTGGGCTTCCACGTATGCTGTGCCTAGCGTACAGCCTGTGCCAAGCGCACCAGAACTGCCACGTAAACTTCTGTTTCATGTAGAGTCATGCGTCAAGCGCAGTTCTCTGCTTGAGACGCGGATTTTCTTTCTTATCTTTTTCAAAGCGCGTACCACGTGTATGCTTTTTACTGATCATGCCGTGTCATGCGCTTGACACGTCAGTTGCGCCAGGCGCAGCTGGCGCGTGAGGCGCAATGTCGTTTTCCTTATAAATAGGTCTGATTTCTGTACAGATTTAAGAACGGATTTTTCACATAACACTCGACGAATACTTTACGAACACAATTACGAATTCTCTCGACGAACAACAAAATAATCCTACAAAACTCATACCTTTCAAACACAAATACATTCAATCTACATTCTTTCATACATTCAGATTTTCAGGTTTCACGATTGCTCATCCCGAAGGTTGTCAATCTCGCTGACCCAAGCCACGGTATAATACTGAGGAACCTTAAATAAATTAACTATTTTTATATTTAAGTTACTAACTGTTTCTTTCCTGATGTAGATCTTTAATATAGAATCGTTCTACTGTATATTCTAAACCTTTTTCTTTCTTTTTATTTATTTTTATACATTATTATATGCCTGTCTGATTATATTCTATGCATATTATATGATTGTCCTGCCTTAATGCTTTTATCACCCACATGTTATTTTTGTTAATCAAGACCTAAATAATTGTTCTAACAT
Source organism: Beta corolliflora (assembly GCA_947648045.1). Lineage (NCBI taxonomy): Eukaryota > Viridiplantae > Streptophyta > Magnoliopsida > Caryophyllales > Amaranthaceae > Beta > Beta corolliflora. The sequence continues at coordinate 895,056 of CANSZD010002088.1, forward strand.
TAATCAGATTAATTTGGACAACCTGCTAGGTTCCCTGTAAATTGTCACTAAAAAATAGTTATTTATGTGTTTCCTGAACCAATTTAGACTAATATTTTTAGGGTGCTTAAAACGTTATATGATTATTCTTGGGCATAAAATTTGTAATGAATTGATATTTAGTAGAGGCCAGCAATGGGTAATATGGTTCCTGACCATATTTGTACCCTCACCCCCGAACTCAATCTTTGGTTCATTTTGACCATCTATGGAGTCAGGACGGGGAAATCTACATTGGATAATTTGTCCCTAGGATTTCCCATATCCAATTAGGTTTATGATTCTTCCTAAAAAGAATTGTTGGCGACTTCTTTCAAAACAATTTTCAATAAAACCTTTACAGTGGGGTAGTCAAATTCTAATACGCGTTCATCCCGCGTTGGCGAAATAAAAACACGCCTACAATCATCGACACCAATAAAATAATAGAACATAGTTCATAAATATATAAATCATTTTTCAACTCAAATCATAAGAGTATTTAGTATATAATTTGACTAATAATTATAATTAACATTAAACAAGACGGTTTAGAAATCGGGGCTATTACAAAATTAGAGTTCTTCCTCTGTACACGAGATTCATGGCTTTTCGTGTGCCCTAGATTCAAATCGAAGAATCTGAAACCTCTTGTGCCCTAGATTCAAAATATCTTCAAAAAGGTTCGATTGCAGATTCATTCGGGTCACTTTTCGTGTTTGGACGGTAAATCTCGTTAATTTGGATATTCGCTAAATCTCGTGTTTGAACAACTCGAACTCTTCTTGTTTCTATGAATATTCGCTCCGCAATGTATAATTTAGACGGTAAATCTCAAACCCGTGATTATCTCTCTACGTGTCGGACTATTTTACCTCGGGTTTACTTTTCCTCGGTAATTTACTTTGCAATGGTTGTGTCTTGGGTTTTTGTAATTTAGGGTTTGTAAATTTACTTTTTTAGATTAGTTTTTTTTTGTCTATTTTTCGTCTTATTCCTTTTGTAATTTACCAATTTACAAGTGTTCGTTTTTTATTCCATTTTTCTGTATTTAGGGTTGTAATTAGGCAATAATTAGGTTTTTTTATTCTTTTCAAATTAGTTTTATGAAATGGTTCGTTTTTTATTTTAGTATGTTGATAATTGTGTATATTTAATGTTCTATATTTGTTTGTAATTTTTGTTTGTTGTTAATTTTGTATAATTTGGGCCTTAAATTTGTTTATGTAAATTCTGAATTTTTAATTGTGTAATTTTCATTCTGTCAAATTTAAAATGTGATATGTGATATTCTGCCAGTTTAACTCTGATATTCTGCCAGATTCAGAGAGGGAAGAAGAGGCCTGCCTATCTTTCTCTCTCTGAATTTTTTTTTATGCCCACATTCACTCAACTGATCCGATTGTGAAGAAAATCGGATCCGTTAGTGCACTTACTGGTCCGGTTTTATTCAAACAACCGGGTCAGTTGAGTGAAAACTGATCCGGTTAACAACCGGAATAGTTATTTTTGCTCAACAACTTTGGGTCCACCCGATTCGGACCAAAACCAGATCTGTAAGCCCAGTTTTGACTGGATCCGATGGTCTTTTTTCCACTAGTGGTTGAAGAAGAAGAAGTGACAGAGGAATACCAATCCCCTCCCTCTCCTACCACTAATGTTTATGTTTCTTTCTAAATTCAGGAATTCCTAGCTTTTTGGCTTCTTTTGTTATCTTTTCTTTCTTTTTCTTTTGTTATCTTTTTGGAACAAGTGCTATAAGAATATAAATTTGCTATTTGTCTTCGATTTTGATATGTTTTGCATTAATTCTTACTTGGAATGGCTAGTATTATGTAACTGATGTTTGAGCAAGTCTAACCTTTGATTACTAACTTAATCATTTTTTTTGTGCTTCTTTATGGTCTTAATGTCATTAAATTTATAAATCCGTCTTCCCAAAATCACCATGAGTTTGATCTTTTTCAGGATGACAAAGGGGGAAAAGATACTCGGAACAAACTAAGTTGAAAACTTGAAAAAATTAAAATGAAAAAAATTGAAAACTTAAATCCTTGATATGACCTTAATTAAAAATATAAATTTTTTTTTCTCTCATTCTCTTATCTTATTTGTTGCTTTTATTTTCTTTAGTTTGTACCTTTGTTGTCATCATCAAAAAGGGGGAAATCGTTGAACCCTAAATTTGATGATGACAAAGGAACAAAGATACAAACTATGTTATAAACTAACAAATTGTTAAGTGAATGGAATTTGCAAGTTATCACTGCATTGAGCAAAGAGAATACGAAGTCTAAGGAAGACATCAAGTTGAGTTTTGAAGACTAAGTGAAGATGCTCATGGAACTAATATTGGTGTTGCATTGGAGCAAAAGAAACAAGCGAGGCTTTTATCTTTTAGAGCCTGTGTAAGGAACGAGTAAATTT